>JAKSZT010037198.1:1737866-1752653 GCA_026826555.1 Tolypeutes matacus | reverse complement strand
AATTGTATACTTAACTTTCTGAGGAACTGCCAAACTGTTTTCCACAGTGTCTGCACCATTTTACATCCTCAACACCAATGAATGAGTGTTCCCGTTTTCTATGTTCTCTCCCACACTTTTTACTTTCCATTTTCGAGATAGTAGCTATTCTAGTGGGTGTGAGATGGTATTTCATTGTGATTTTTATGTTTTCTATTTACATTGAGCATTTTTATGCATTTATTGGCCATTTTGTATATATTCTTTGAAGAAATGTCTATCACCTCTTTTGTCCATTTTTAAAATGGGTTGTTTGTTTTTTTCTTGTTGAGTTGTAGGGGTTCTTTATATATTCTGGGTATTAAGCCCTTCTCAGATATATGGTTTCCAAATATTTCCCCCATTCTGTAGGTTATCTTTTTACTTTCTTGATAAAGTACTAGGATATACAAAAGTTTTAAATTTTGGTTAAGTCTCATTTATCTAATTTTCTTTTTTTGCGTGCTTTTGTGTAAAGCCTAATAAACTACTACCTAACACAAGGTCCTGAAGTTGTTTCCCTGTTTTCTTTTGGGAGTTTTTTAATTTTAGCTCTTATTAGGTGTTTGACCCATTTTGAGTTCATCTTCGTAAATGGTGTGAAGGAAGGGTCCACCTTCATTCATTTGCATATGGCTATCCGGTTCTCACAGCACCATTTGTTGGAACTTCATTTCTTTTTATTGTTAAATAATATTCCATTTTATGGATATGTCACATTTATTTATGTATTCATCAGTTGAGGAACATTTGGGTTGTTTCCACTTGGGGGCTAACATGAATAATACTGCACTGAATGTTCACATATTGGTTTTTGTGTGGAAATATGTTGTCATATCTCTTCGGTAACTATATCGAGGAGTAGATCTGCCGGGTCATATGTTAATTCTGTGTTTAACTTTTTGAGTAACTGCCAGATTGTTATCCAAGGTTGCTGTACATTTTTTCATTCTCACCAGCATTATCTAAGGGTTCCAATTTCTCTACATTCTTGTCCACATTTCTTATTATCTACCTTTAAAAAAAATATTGTACCCATCCTAGAAGATTTATTATCTCATTGAGGTTCTGATTTGAATTTCCCTTTTGGCTAATGATGTTGAACATTTTTCATGTATTTAGTGATCATTTGTATTTCTTGTTTGTAGAATTGTATTTTCAGATTCTTGCACATTTTAAAAATTGTGTTACTTGTCTTTTATTATTGGGTGGTAAAATTCTCTGTGTATTATCTCTCCAAGTCCTTTGCCAGATATGATTTGTAAATATTTTCTCGCACTCTGTCGGGTGCCTTTTCACTTTCTTGATAGAGTCCCTTATTTGAATCACCAAATTATTAATTTTGAGGAAGTTCAATTTAACTATTTTTCCTTTTGTCGCTTGTGCTTTTGGTGTCATATTAGATGCTATTGCCGAACTCAAGGTCATAAGGATTTCCTTCCATATTTTCCTCTAAGATTTTAATAATTTTGACACTTACATTTAGGACTATATCCATTTTGAGTTAATTTTGTATATGTTGTGAAGAAAGGGTCCAACTTCATTCTTTTGCATCTGGATATCCAGCTGTCCCAGCACTATTGTTCAAATGCTCTTTTTCCTCCATTGAATTGGCGTGGAAGCCTTATGGAAGGTGAATTACCTGTCATTGTGAAGGTTTATTTCTGGACTCTCAATTCTATTCCATTGAAGTTTATGTCTATCCTTATGTTCATACCACACTGTCTTCATAACTGTAACGGTGACTTAAATTTTGAAATTGGGACATGTGAGTCTTCTTACTTTGTTTTTTTTTCAAGATTGTTTTGTCTATTCTAAGTCCCTTTAGTCCATTGAATTTCCAGATGAATTTTAGGATTAGCTCATCAATTTCTGCAAAAAAGAACAAGCTGGATTTTGATAAGGTTGCACTGAATCTGTAGGTCAATTTGGGGCACATTGACATCGTAACAATTTTCAGTCTACTAATCCATGAGCATGGTGTATCTTCCCCTTTATTTAAGTCTTCTTTAATATTTTCAACAATATATTTTATGGTTCTCATTATACAAGTCTTGCATTTCTTTTGTTAAATTTCTTCCTAAGTATTTTATTTGTTTTTATGCTCTAATACATGGAATTGTTTTTCCTACGTTCATATTCAGATTGTTCATTGCTAGTGTACAAAATAAAACTGATTTTTGTTTATTGATATTGTATTCCTCAAACTTGCTGAACTTATTTATTAGATATAATAATTTTTCCCTTGACTCTCTGGGAATTTTACATAAAAGATCGTGTCATCGGTCAATAGAGAAAACTTTTCTTATTCCTTTGCAACCTGTATATCTTTTATTTTCTCGTTTTCTTGCTTAATTATCATGGCTAGTACCTCCAGAACAACACTGAACAAAGTTAGCAAGAGCAGACTTTGCTTTCAGGTTCTGATCTTAGGGGTATAGGTTTCAGGCTTTTCCCTGTAAGTATGAGGTTAGCTGAGAGTTTTCCATATATGGCCTTTATCAGGTGAGGTAGTTCCCTTCTATTCCTACGTTCTTGGGGTTTTTTTGTTTTTTGTTTTGTTTTGTTTTTTTTTTTTATCATGGAAAGGTGTTTGTTTTGTCAAATGCTTTTCGTGCAGCCAATGAGAATCAGGTTTTATACCAGTGTTTAAACCAGTCGTGTTCCTTTCTCCCTGCTGCTGCTGCTGCTGTTCCTGCTTCTTTTTTTCCTCCTCCTCCTCCTCCTCCTCCTCCTCCTCCTCCTCCTTCTCCTTCTTCTTCTTCTTCTCTCTTTCTCTTACACACATACTGAACCTCTTTTAGACCAAATCAGATTCTAAATACTAACAATATTCTGAAAGATGGATGAACAAGTAGCCAAGGGCTCTCAATTTGAGTCGTCCTGCACGTGGCTGCTGTAAGTGGGGGTGGGTCACCACCTAAACAAGGTCAAATGGGAATGATGTTTTCCTAAGCCAGTGGCTCTTATGATGTGTATACTCCATAATTTTCTCTTCCTGTACCTAAGGAGAGTGAAAAATATTAGCATCAAGGAGAAGATTGTATAACATATAAGTATATCAAGGCTGTGCATCTAAAATGCAAAAGAAAAACAAGCCAAAATTTTATTTACCAAAACAAGTGTACAGGGATTCTGGCATCTTCTGGACAGACCTTCCTGATGTGATGTTTAGAACACACTGTTTCTGGTCTGTTCTCCAAGGTCTTGCATGTCCGCCTTTCTCTTTCAGGAGCCTGGGTGGTGACTATTTTGCCTGCCTCCCTCACGTGTGTGTGTTACCTGTTCCACATTTTGGCCTGTTACAGGTAAGAGGGCTCTTCAGCAGAAAAGCGTGGGCCTGGCTCTTCTCCGAATTCTGTGGCAATGGACAGGGTCCAGATTGTATATAATACACACTTCTCCTATAGAATGTCTGTGGCACTGCGTCTCCTAAACTCAAATAGGAGTAATTTTAAAGTGTAAATGGGCAGGACAAAGGCCTCTGAGCACATAAAAGATGGTCTCTGACTAAGGGCCTAGGTGAGGGATGGAGACGTGCTTGCAGTGGGCAGAGGAAGGGGAAGAGCGGGCGCTACAGAGCAGGGGCAGGTGCCCAACAAGGCACCAAGTGGACTTTGGTACTTACCAGGTGGTGAAGTTGGACTCAACATAAAACTCTGCAGGGGCAAGCGGATGTTGCTCAAGCGATTGGACTCCCATCTACCATATGGGAGGTCCAGGGTTCGATTCCCGGGACCTCCTGGTGAAAAGCAAGGTGGCCCTAGTGGCAAGGTGGCCCGAGCAGAGAGTTGGTCCTCATGGAGAGCTGGCAAAGCAAGATGACACAACAAAAAGAGACACAGAAGAGAGACAATGAGAGACACATCAGGCCAGGGAGCTGAGGTGGCGCAAGAGATTGCGCAGCCCCTCTCCACTCTGGAAGGCCCCAATGTGGGTACCCGATGCTGCATACAGAGAAGACAAGTAGAGACAACTAGACGCAGGCAGTGAGCATAGAGACAAGGGTGGGGAGCGAGAAATAATAAATCTTAAAAAAAATCCTCTGCAGGTCTCCCAGAATATGGGGAGCCACATCTTCTTGGCTTTTTTTTCACGTCATGGAACTATGAATAGACTTTGTATATAGAAACTTCATTTGATTTTCACCACAACACTGAGAAGCTTCAACCTCAACAACAGCAGTGCAAGGAGAGGGAATGGTCCTGCATGTCTAGGGAGCACCTGCATGTAGACACCAGATGAATTTTAGGGATCTAATGCATCTCTCTCTGTCTCTCTGTCTCTCTCACCCCCTTCCCCCCGTCTACACACACACACACACACACACACACACACTTCTAGGAAGCCCAAGACCAGTTCCCACCTCTCTGGTGCATCCTGCACTTTTGCTGTCCCTTCTGCCTGCCCAAAGCATGTGTCTCTTACAGATGTCATCCAAGAGCAGCTTCTCCTGGCAGGAAGGGACCCCAACTCTCCGTGGCAGCCCTGCCTCACCCTTCTCCGTTTTTCTCCCTGGGCCCTGTGGGAAGGTGGATGCTGCCGCTGCTCCCTGCCTGCAGCTGAGGACAACCACGGTCCACCGTGGTGCAGATCAGGTTGCAGAGATGTGGGCGGGGGCCACAGGGAAGAGAAGGAATGCAGAGTAGGAAGCCTGCCCTCATGTCCATTCTCACACCCTTGCTCTGGGACCAGATCCACTTCCTTCCCTTGTCTGAACCTCAGTTTCTTCACCTGTCACTCAAGTGATGACCCTGCTCTGCCTCCTTTCCAGGATTTATGGGGCTAGAGGAGAGCACGAGCACTGTGCCCCCGTTGAAACTTCCCTTAGGATTATTCCAGCGTAGATACAGGCTCTTTCCTTTTGTAAACATGGAAAGAAATAGTATAAAGTGATTCTTACTCCCACTCGGATCACAATCTTTTTTCCCAGAGCTTATCAGTTAATGGTTGCTTGGGTATCCTTCCAGAAATTTTCAGTACATAACACAAATACGTATGTGTGTGTGTTCATGATGGCACAGCCTACTACTGCGGTGCCAAGAGAAATATAACAAATGCCACACATATGTATGAAATGTTCATGGAGCTGCTATTTTTAAAAAAGGAGAAAGTGGGTAAGAGTGGTTATAATAATTTCTTGTATTGAATTTAAGATATCAAAAATATTATCATTTTGAAATGTCATAAATATAAAATAGATTAATGAGACATTTTACATTCATTTCATGAAAAATCTTCCCAATTCCATCTTCAGTTAAGCTGCTAGAAATTGGAATTGTAGAGTAAAAGGGTCGTGATTATTTCACAGGTTTCTTAATAAACATGTATACGAAAACCATCCAACTGTCAGTTCCTATGATATTCCCAGCCCCTTTCCCTGCCCCGGTACCTAATCATCACTCCCAGGGTAAAATGTCCAGGCCTTACTCTCTGGCCCCAGCCCTGAGATCTGCCTGCCTTGGGCTCTCAGGACCCCGTGGGACTCTCCTGGCTGCACAATGGCCTGCTCCTCTGGCCACAGAGATTGGCCCCTAGAGCAGGGTTTCTCAACCTTTTTTGTTCCACAGACCCCTTTGCCAGTCAGGTGAAAACCATGGACCCCTTACTAAGTCCACACTGTGCTGTGTGTTATTTAAACCATTTATCACCCCTGCATCAACATGTCCCCACAAAAATAATGTTGTTTTAAATTTCGGTTCAAGTTCATGGACCCCTTGTTAAGAACCCCTGCCCCAGAGGGACAAGGCATCTGGGAAAGAGCATCGTCTTTACCCACAGAAAGATGAGGTTGTCTTCCCGACTCATGATTTTAAAGAATTTATTTCATCTGTGAATTCAGGGATTAAAATAGCTCCCTCTCAGGATTGAGACGAGAGTTCAGAAAATGACCCCATTGGCCTCTGACATTCTTGGAGAGCAGTTTTCTGTTGTTCATATAATTATTGTGGGGAAGTTAATTATTATGCTGGTTTTGATGAACTTGTCTGTAAATTCTAAAATCTGTGTTATTTCTGGGTCTGTTTCTATTGATTTAATTTTCTTCTCACTATAGGCAGTATTTCCTGCTTTTTTGCATGTCTGGTAATTTTTGTTGGATGACAGACATTGTGATTGTATATCATTGGGTGCTAGGTATCTTTGTATTCTTTTCAACAGTATTGATCTTTGCTCTGGGCTGCAGTTTGGTCCTGTCGAGGCTTGCTTTTACTCTTTGTTAGGTGGGACCAGAGCAACCTTTAGTCGAGGACTAATTATTCCCCACTACAGAGACAATACCCTCTGAATACTCAAACTTCTGTAAATTATTAGTTTCTCCCATGATGACTGGTAGAAACATGAACTATTCCCAGTTCCCTATGAGTTCTGAGGGCTGCGCTGCCTGTAGTTTCTCACGCTTTTTCCAGAGGCCTTTGGTAGTTTCCTCATACATGGGCTGGGTCAGCTGAAGACTCGAGGGGAGCCCTCTGCAGAAGCATGCAGTTGTCTTTCCCTGCTCAGCTCCTTCCTCTCCATGCAGCTCTCTGCCTCTGGCACTCTGCCTGAAAATGTAGCTGCCTTGACTTCCCAGACTCTCTGGTGCCTGTCCCCAACTCAAGGACCCTGCCAAGCCCACCTGGGCTGCACTGTAGCCTGTAAACTGTCCACAGGCTGGGGGCTGTCACCTCCCGGGGCTCCCTTCCCTCAGGGATCTCTGCTGTGCACTGCTCATCGGCCAGCATCTGGGAACTGTGGGTTCATATATTCTGTCCAGTATTTTTAGTTGTTTAAAGTGGGAGGGCAAAACCAGCCCTTATTTCTCCATCATGATCAGAAACAGTTGTCCTCATGGATGATAACACATGAGACTTTACGTGAGTGGCCTCACAGGTATGCAATAATGTGCAAAATCACACAAGAATGAGAGTCCATTTTACCCTTAAAAATTACCTGGCACAGGTAAAGTGGCAAGGTAACCAGCATACTCATATGCTGCCAGTGTCGATGGACAGTGGAAAAGTCATTGCGAAAACAAACAGGCAATGAGGGATTCAAGTAGGGGTCTGTCCTTTGCCCTACTCCTAAATTCTCTAGTCTTGTTAATTTATTCCGTGAAAGTTAAGCCAAGGGACTATTTCTCGATGCACACGCATGTGTTCATATGTTATTTGTCATAGTAAGAATAGTAAGAAGTCAATGTGTAATATTGCAGCAGAATGGTTAAGTGCAATGTGGCATATCCCTTTCTCTGCTAACATGAAAACCTTTGGTTATAAAAATTGCAAAACAACTTGGAAAAATGCTGGAGATAAAATGTTAAGTAAAAAGAGCAGAGCTCAAATGTGAATGTAGACTATTAATATAATTACATAAACATAATATGCTAAGGGCCAAGTACTACTCTAGGACAAGGGACAAAGAAACAGAAGAGCCGTTGGGGTATGGAATGGTGAGAATTTGCATCCCTTTTGGGATTCTCTTCATGTTGCTATAAGTTTATATTATCAATAAATTTGGTTTCCTCTTTTAAAATGGCTTTAAAATCGTATTAGACATGCAATCCGTATTATCTGTAGAAATCATTAGAAAAAAATGAGTAGAATGAAGGAAAGTCTTCAGTCAGGTAATTATTAAATCTATATTATTTTAGCAAAGGTTAGTATATTTTATGATTTTTAAGGGAAAACAGAGGTAGCCTGTGGCCCTGAGCTCTGCCTGTCCTGTCCCCACAGGCCTTTCTTTCTTACAGTTGAGCTCTGATCCTGCATAAGGAGCCCCAGGTATTAATGCCATTAACTGTCCATCTTTCTCCAGAAGGCACATGAAGAGGCTGTGGTCAGGAGATAAGCACTTTCTTCCTGTGAAGCTGCAGCGCCCTTCCCCCTCAGAGAGTGTGGTGAGTTTGCAGTGACCTCTGTCCTCCCAGACCAGTGGCCCCACCCACCCGTGGGCAAGGGCAGCAGCCCAGAGCCTCTAAGCCAGTCCCATGTGCTGTATCTTGTGGGCACGTCTCTGACCCCATGACCTCATCTGGGGTCAGAGTGAGATGAGGATGAGTGCTGTCCCTGCTTCGGTGGATCACTGGGTGAACCGCAGCAAGACAGGAAGTCTGGGCAAGGTGTTGGGGACAAAGAAGGTTTCCTCCCCTCTGACACCACTTTTGCTCTTTCCATCTCAGGTGGCCATAGCAAGATACTCTGGGTGGCAGATAGCATACATTCTGTGGGGTGAGTGCCGTGACTTGACACAAGTCAGCCGCGTTCCCTGGGCCCTGCAGAGTCCTGGGTGTGGGTAGGGAGCAGAGGGGAGCCAGGTGCAGCACTAGCCCCTGCTGTCCAGAGAGAGGCAGGATGGAGGGAGAAGCCCACACTGAAATAGGGGGTCGCCAGTCCCTATTTCTGAGCCACGGGGCCATATGTGCTAAGGGCAGTGCTGACCCAGGGGTGCAAGTGACTCTCCATGCCTAGGACGAGGGGACATTTGAAGTGGACCTGGGAGGGTGCGGAGGTCAGCAGGAGGAAGGGGAGGTCACGCCAGGTGGGAGAAATGGCAAGAGCAAATGTGTTAGGCAGGAGGCTGCATGGCCTTTATCGTGGGGGAGGTTAGGGGCTGGTCTGTGGGGAGGGGCCTGCAGGGGGGATCTCCAAGGGCCTTAGTGAGCACCAGCTCCCCCTGCCCACAGGCTACCTCGTCATCCACGTGCTGCAGAGCCTGTTTGCCCTGGTGGTCATGTACAGCCTGGTGTTGCCCGTCATCCACAGCCAGGGCCTGGAGATGCTCCGAGGCCTGGGCATCGGGATGTAAGTGCTGGGCGGGCTGTCTGCAGTGGCCCGGGTCCTGGGAGCTCGGGTGCCTTCCCTGCATCTGCTCTCCAACTCACACCTTCCCTGCTGGGCCCACGCCACCCCAGGACCCATGGTCTCAGCTCTGATAAGCTCATGGCTCGTCCTAGTGACACACAGCATATGGAGCCTGGTGTTTACGCAATCACACTTCCTGTGGCATGAATTTCTCACATGTGTTGGGGTGATATGTGTATCTCTATTTTACAGCCGGGAAACTGTGGTTTAGGGGAGTGAAGGGGCAGTTAAATCTACTGGAGGGAATTAGGGAATCTGAGCCCTGGATGTTGATCTGCTACTTCCTTCCTGTGGGCATTTGCTTCTCATCTGCGTAATGGGCAGGGAAGTGGTGTGTAAGCCCAGGGCGCAGAGTCCGTGATTGTGATGGTCGTCGTCTCCTTCCTTTACCAATGGGTCCAGGAAGGACCTGGGAGAGAGTGGAACAGGCCAGCTCAGGGCTGTGGTGACCTCAGACTTGCCTTGCTCTGTGTTCCAGCCTCACCATAGCCATGGTCGTGGGTCTCATGATCCTGCAGGTGTGGATCGCTGCCACCTTCTTCCTGCAGCCCAGGATGAGCCCAGCTGACAAGCAGAAGCCCTTGGCTCTCAACAACAGGTGGGGGGAGAGGGAGGAACTGTGGGGCCCCTGCTTGGGGTCTCTGCTCCCTGCCTCCTTGCTCTTGTGGGTGTGCTTGTGAGGATGAATTTCATTAACATCTGAAAACCTCTTTAGAACAGCAGTACCTGGCAAGTCATCTTTCCTGATTAGTTCATTCAGATAACTTAGTCCTGGAGGAATCAACAAGGCAGTGAGGTCCAGAGAGGATCCCTGCATGAGAAGCTCTGAGGCCACTGGAATAATCAGACACCCACACTGAGAATCACACAGGATCCTGAGGGTCCAAACAAGTAGGAAAAATAGGAATAACCAGTGGGGAGAGGGAGGGGTGAAAATTCACCTGCAGGTGGGACATGTGAGTCGAGGGTCATCTCATGGGTGGGATCTAAAGGCAGAGAGGGGAGGAGGGCATGGCTGGCTGCAGCATAAGCCTGGAGAAGGCTGGAAGTCACAGAAGGCAAAGCGTCTCAGGCAAGGTGAGAACCCAACAGGGCTGCCATGCAGAGCCTTAGGCAGGGGGTCAGGGAGGGCCAGAAGGTGACAAGTTCAGAATCCCCCAGTCAGAGAGGGCCTTGACCATCAGGATGTGAAATTTGAAATTTATCCCAGAGTCTAAGGGCCCCACAAGGCCAGATGGTGATTGGGGGATTTCACTCGAATGGAAGCAGCTGGAGGCAGGTCACTGTTGAAGTAGACAGTGGGAAAGGTCCACCCTCCGCTGTACCCACAAAACCAGGGGAGCCCCCTGAGGTTGCTCATGCAGGAACCCCAGAGCCCGAGGGCCACACGAAACAATGACAGTCTCCCCTGCACTGGTCCTGCGCTGAGCTCAGTGGCCTCTGCACCGTATCTGAGCCGGTCCTCACCCAGCGCTGACAGGTGGCAGCGCTCAGCGCTTGCTCCCCCACAAGGTCACCGAGCTGGGCGCTGGGAGGGGTAGGATGTGACCCCGTGTCTGGGAGATCCGGAGCCCACCTGCCTGGCCTCCCTGTCGTGCTCAGAGGTGCTCACCTTGGGCTGCCTTCCCCTGCAGGAGAGCCTTCCACAACTTCAACTACTTTCTGTTCTTCTATAACGTGCTGCTGGGCCTGGGCACCTGCCTCTCCAGGCTGCTCCTCAGCTGCGTCCTGGGCTCGTGGCTGATCGCACGCCTAGACAGGACCATCGTGCAGAAAGGCTACGAAGGAGTGGACGTGGGTAAGAGAGCAGTCCTGACTACCCCCGCCCTGGAGACTGGGGCTCCACCTACATGGGGCTGCCTGGGGGCCAGCAGCAGGGCTCTGAGATCACATCCTGCACTCATGCTCACAGCTCATCTCCAGAGAGAGGCTGGAAAGCTGAGTGGAAAACAAGCACCGCCTAATGTCAGGCGGGCGATCAAGGTGGCCATTTAGAAGGTTCTGGCACATTTAACAGGCCTTTCACATGTAAGCGGAGGGCAGTAAGAGGCAGTCAGATGCTCTCCGAACAGTTAGAAGCAAATGTACGAAAACGCTTCTTGAAAATATTCAGAATGAACACATCCAGAATTACTATGAAGTTAGTTAAAAACTCATGTAGTTTAGAAAATGGTCCCTTCAGTTGAAATGCTCAATAATCAAAGCCGTGCCCGAGGGATCGAAGGGAGTGACTGCTCCCTTCCCAACCCATGTCCACTCTTTCCCTCATTCATTCGCTATCTGGACTGAGCACCTTCTGTGGATATACTACGGCAGCTCCCAGCCCCTATGACCTCCAAGTTCCCATAAAATGGGTGGTTAGGAATATATCTCCAAGACTCTTTCTACCTCTTCATTTAAAAATAATATATTTTTCAGCAGTTTAGGAAAAGTGCATAGAAAGTAGAGTTCCTATATACCACTCCACACATGCAGTTTCTCCTACTATTACCTTCCAATAATGAACCACAATATTGATACAAGTTTTGTAACTAAGGTCCATAGTTTACATTAGGATTCACTCTGTGTGTGTATAGTTACATGGGTTTTGACGAATTCATAATGTCACGTATCCAGCAATACATGATCCTATAGATGAGTTTTACTGCCCTAAAAATGCCCTGTGTTCCACCTATTCATCCCACCCACCCACACACCCAAAACCACTAGGAACCACTGATCTTTTTACCGTCTCCATAGTTTTGCCTTTTCCACAGTGTCATATGGTTGGAAGCATTCAGTATTGAGCCTTTGCAGTCTGACTACTTGCATTTAACAATCCGCATTAAAGGATCCTCCATGGGTCTTTTTTGTGGCTTGATTCCTCATTTCCTTTTATTGCTGAATAATATTCCGTTGCACGATTGTGCAGTTTGTTTATCCATTCATCTGTGATCCGGCATCTTGATTGTTTTCAGTTTTTGACAGTTACGAATAAAGCTGCTAGAAACATTCCTGTGCAGGGTTTTGTGTGCATATAATTTTCAACAAATATTATAATATTATAAAATTGGGCAAATTTTGAGGAGTGTGAGTGCTAGCTCCCATGGTAAGCCTGTGTTCAGCTTTGTAAGAAACTGCCAAGCTGTCTTCCAAAGTGCCTGTACCATTTTGCATCCCCACTAGCAAGGACTGAGAGTTTCTGTTGCGCCACATCCTCGCCAGCATTTGGGGTTGTCAGAGTTTTGGATTTTTAGCCCATCCTAAGGGAGTATAGGGGAATCTAATTGTTTTAATTTGCAACTCCCTGATGGTATAAGATGTTGCTCATCTTTTCTTATGTATTTACCATCCATAAACCTTCTTTGTTGAAGCGTCTGTTTCGATCTTTGGCCTGATTTCTACCTGCGTTGTTTCCTTATTATTGAGTTTTAAGGGTTCTTTGTATATTTTGGTCTTTGCAGTTCTTTATACCTCATTTTCCAATCATTTCTGCAAAGACAAAGTCCCATTTGGCAACTATCTGACACTGCAATCATGTCATGAAAAGCGAAACCAGGGCAATTCTGGGGTGTTGCCGCCTGGCCTGACATGCGCTGTGGATTTCAGGGTTCGGTGCGTGGGTTGGCATGCTCTATGTGGACCATTATCACACCAACCCGGTGCTCGTCAGCTTCTGTCACATCCTGATGGCGGGCCACAGGGAGAGGAAGCTGCAGCAGGCCGTCACATGCTGGTGCCTAAATCAATCCGCAGGTAACTTTTCACGTTTGATGCTGCTCTGGGGTTGGACAGCAGGAAATGAAACCATTAAGGCTCCCCTGGGAGCCCTGAGATGACCCACCGTCCCTGCCCTCTTGCTCCCAGCCTGGTTGTGGAGAGCCCTTCTCCCCACGAGCTCAGGAGGTTGAGCTCCCAGGCAGCCTGGCTATGGGGCGCTCCAGGCCATGTGTCCTTGTCCTGTTAACTGGGCTGCTCCCTTCTTCTGCTGGCTGATTCCTCTCTCCCCATTTGCCTGAGTCCCCAACTGCCATCCCAGGCCCCGTGCCAGGTGCCCTCCTAGTGGAGCTCCTAGTGAAGATCCCCTCGAGCTTTCTCAGGGCTCCAGAATGTCCAGTCCCCGCCCCCACCCCATTAGTAGGCTTCGCCTTCTCCTGGAAGCCTACCCTGTAGCCTGGTCTCAGTGTGTGGACACACCACCAGTCTGAACTGTCTTCATCACTGTCCCCAAACTCTGCAGATGCCTGGCTCCTTGGGACAATCTCACATCCCTCCAGTCTCCCTCTTGTTCCCAGAAGTCACTGGGCATGTGCTTCTGCCACACCGCAAGTCTCCCGGGCTTCTCTGCCACAGCCTCTTTGCTGGGCAGAGGCTCACTGCCTGACCCCGGTCTCTCTGCACTGACTCATCCTAGGGCCCCGGGTCTCAGCAAGGTCCAGGACGAGGTGGCTTCTGCTGCAGACCCTCATCAACAACCCCACTCTCATCATGCTCAGAAAGTCCAGAGAAGGCCCCGCGTCCCGAGAGCTTTCCCGGATTTTGCTGATGAGCTCGGAGAGCTGACTCTGGCCCCCGACAACTGCTCTAGGACCAGGCCAGGCCGTCTGCCTGGAGAGAAGGACCACGCTAAAGAGCAGCTGTCCCTGCCGTGTGAGGGGCAGGAGCACTAGACGTGCAGGTGGCAGGCTGCACCGGTCACTCCGGAGACAGCCTACCTCGTGGAGTGTCAGGATGATTTTACATCCTTGGTGGGAAAATAAAAAACTCATGAAATGTTCTGCACTCTGCATGGTGGGAAGGCAGTTTGGGGACTTAAGAGTTAATCTGGCTGCAAGGCAGAACTTTCTGTCCTGAAGAAAGTGGTAAAATTGCAATAGCAGGAGAGCCTAACTGTCAGGCCAGAATTTCCCCTGGAAATTAAGGCTGGCCATCAATCGACAAGGTCCTCCTTGCTGTCATTTCAATGTCTCAGAGCTGGTGGAAATGAAGGAAATCTGGGATCCTGGCCACCAACCTGGGAAGACAAGCAGGCACTAACCGAGCCCACACTCCCCATGGCCAGTGGTCAGACCGGCCTGGGTGTGGGCACAAAAAAGATGCACAAGTTCTCGCTGCAGAGGTGGCTCAGCGGGATAACTGCCTGGCAGAGTGAAGCCGGGTCGGGTGGGAGTGCATTCCGGGTGGGGAGCTACAAGAGCAAAGTTATGGGAACGGGTAGGCCCAGGGGACGTTTGAGGGGTCAAAGCCATGTTGTATGGGGGTGCAGGGCCAGGGGGCTTGGTTAGGAGGCCCCAGATCCAGCCATGAGGCCTGGTCATTCCCTTTAACGGAGAGGTCCCAACACTTCCCAGATTCTTGGGTCTCCAGTATAAACCCTCTGGTGGCCCAGTCCCTGTATAATGTCTGACGATTTAAAATTCCTTGTGAAGCCTGTGCAAGGGCCCAGGGGTACCACAGCTCTGAAATTCCACATTCTTCTTGAGCACAGACTGTAAATTAGTCATGGTGCTAACCCTTGTCATCCTGCCTTTATAAATTAAGAAAACTGGTTCTCAAAGTGCTCAAACTCCCATGCCACCATGTTCTAGCTGTGTGATCTTGGCCAAGTTCCTTTATTTACCTGTACTTCAGTTTCCTTATTTGTTATTAAAAGAAAGCAATACATTCTGGCTCCCAAATTGCTCGATGATAAAAGAAGTTAATACATACAAGCACTCTAAGCTAGTGCCTGACATATCCTAAACTCTCCGTAAGTCTCAGTTGTTGGTGTCTGTAATGTGACACTTTGTGATGACTTGTGCTTTGTCTGCCTGCCCCCCTCTAAGCTATCAGCTCCGTGGAGTAAGGGCCCCCTCTGGTTTGGCTGCCCATCTCCAGACTGCAACATGTGGGCCCCTGGAGGGGATAGAGAAATGAGGCAATGACGAATGAGTGGTTGAGCCATAAATTC
>JAKSZT010037198.1:1679432-1691692 GCA_026826555.1 Tolypeutes matacus | reverse complement strand
AATAACGATAGTTTTAAAAATAGCAAATGAAATACAAAAAATTAAAAATTAGGAAAATGAAAATATAAAATTTGAAAAATGTTTTGACACTACATCTTTCACCACAGTAAGATCTGTTATCTTGTATGTACAGTGACATTTTCTTGTGTTTTTTCCCCCAGTGTCTTGTTTTGTTGCCTTTTGTCTTCAAAGAAGCTTTAGGCTACAGAAAACTCATGTACAGAATATAGGGGATTCTCATACACCCAACATCCCCCCCTTTTCTCCTTGCCCCTGTTAATAATATTTTACAAGTGGATGGTACATTTGTTACAATAGATGTATAAATATTGAAACATTGCTCCTAACATGGTCAGTGATTTACATTATGGTTTATATTTTGGACTGTACACTTTTATAAATTTCTTTTATAAATAACCATAGCGTTTTATTACCGGTTAAGACTAAATTTGTATTGCAAAGATATTATATAGCAAGACAAGAAAAGCAATAGCAAATTATCTTTCAACAGATTATGCACAACGAGTAACTGTTCTATAATCCAGGGAAGAGCATGAACCCTTGTATTTTGTTTTCGTTTTTGTTTTAAATATATAACCATACAAAGCACAAACATACTAAAATGATCAGTGCACTGGACATGGGAGAGTGCTCCCTCACTCATTTTGTTCCCTTAGCTCTGTTTTGTGTTCCCCAATCTGAATTACATTAAAATAAAGACCCAGTTGTTTTATTTTTCTACTGTACATTATGAAAAAATAGTCACAACAAACATGACAATATATCAAACAATAGTTCTACACAAGTTACCTTGATACCTCTTTAACTGTCACTTAAATATAATACAAAACTTTTATGGAACATACAAACAAAACTATAAGTGTAACAACTAATAATAAATTAACCAAAGGAAAAATGACTTTATATATATATATATTTATATTGTATACACACACACACACACACACACACAACAGAATGACATGATAATATGCTTCTCCCCAGAAGCATATTCAGTTCTGAATTGAAGTTCATTGTTTTGCATTTGGATATCCAATCAAATATTCTATCACTATTTGTTTCAAAAGACTATCTTTTGTTTAATGAATTAGGGTCTTACCTTTGTCAAAAATCAAAGACCATGTATGTACGGGCGTATTTCAGGACTCTCCATTCTGTTCCACTGATATATTTTGTTGATCGTTGCACCAGTTCCATCCTGTCTGGATTATTATAGCTTTATAATAAATCTTGAAATCAGGTGGTGTTAGGCCTCCAACTATACTCCTGTCTTACAAAGTTATTTTGTCTATTTTAGGACTCATTAAATTCATTAAATTCAGTTATTAGCTCTGGTAACTTTTTGAAGATTCTATAGGATTTTCTATATAGATAAACATGTCATTCATGAATCTAGTTTTACTTCTTCCTTTCTAATCTGGAGGCCTTTTATTTACTTTTCTTGCCCAATTGCATAGGCTAGAACCTCCAACACAGCATTGAATGAACCAACACAATGGAACCAACACAATGGATCCAACGCAGCATTGAATCCAGAGCCCTCAGGAGCCCCGCTATTTGAGGCAATATTTACTTTGGCAGTCAATGAGTTCCCACTGAGACGTGCATAAGTGTAACCTCTGGAATGACCTCCCCACTCACTTTGAAATCTCTCAGCCATATAAACTCATTTGTCTTCACCCTTTCCCCCTTTTGGTCAAGGTCTTCGTCCAGTTGCATTGCTAGTTAGTGCTTGGTAGTAATCCCTCTGAACCAGGGAGGCTCATCCCTGGGAGTCATGTCCCACACTGGATGGAAGGTAATGCATTTACATGCTGAGTTTGGCTTAGAGAGAGGCCACATTTGAGCATCAAGGAGCCTCTCAGGAGGTAACTCTTAGGCACCCTATAATACTAGGCTAAGTTCCATTTCAAAAGTGAAAGTTCATAAGTAAGAGTCATCACTATTAAGGGCCCATCAGTGGTCCATCCTCCTTCACTAGTCACTGCCCCTGTATTCAGGGGATTCTTGCTGTTCTGTTAGATAATGTGGAAGACCTCCCCATGATGGGAATTCGATATTCTTTTGGTTTTTGTGTGAATCTCCACCCACTATGACAATGCCTCACGAAACTTGAACACATTCATTTGCCTTATAGGTATGCCCAGGTGAAATTTCCTTCCATGCATCCTCCCTCTCTGACACCCTGCACCAAAAATCCACCCCTGCCACAGTTGTAACCCTTCTGTGATCCAAAACTTCTTCAAATTTGAAGCCAAAAAAATAACCAAAATGATATAATAATGATTTTTTAAAAGTAATGAATAAAATGCAAAAAAAATTTAAGATTGAAATAATAAAAAATATTAATTTTTTTTTTTAATTTGACATTATGTCCTTCATCACTGTAAGATCTGTTGTCTTGTATGTACAGTGACATTTTCTTCCTTTTATTCCCCCAGTGTCTCATTTTTTTCATTTTTTCTTCAAAGAAGCTTTAGGTTACAGAAAAGTCACATGCAGAATATAGGTGATTCCCATATACCCAACATCCTCCCCCTTTTCTACTTCCCCTATTAATAACATTTTACATGTGGATGGTACATTTGTTACAATTGGTGTAGAAATATTGAAACATTGATACTATCCATGGACAATGCAATACATTATGGTTTACATTTTGGACCATACACTTTTTTCCCCCCTTTTTTCCTTATTTATTAAGAATACTGTTCAGCAGCATGATGTAGCTTTTTTTTTTTTTTTTTTTTTTTTTTAATCCGACTGTTTCTTGTTTTTTTCTGTCTTTCCCCTTACACAACCACATATAAAGTCAACATGTCAGAGAGAAGATATTTCCCTGTCTCAGTTTGGCATGAGAATGTGTGTGCCCATGCACAAAAGTGCCTGGA
The DNA here is from genome assembly GCA_026826555.1 of Tolypeutes matacus. NCBI lineage: Eukaryota > Metazoa > Chordata > Mammalia > Cingulata > Chlamyphoridae > Tolypeutes > Tolypeutes matacus. The sequence continues at coordinate 1,688,780 of JAKSZT010037198.1, read as the reverse complement.
GATCCTGTTTCAGGATAGGTTTTTCCCAAGTGGGATATTTCCATGTCTCCCCACTACTTGTTGAAACTGATAAGAGTAAGAGTCGCATTTAGCTCCCTCTCCCTTGCTAAATGAAGAAGGTACAGATTTCTCTGCAGGTCACTGAGTAAATGACAAATTTTCTTCTGAGTCAGTCCGATTCTGAGCTGAAGTCGAAAATCCCCAACTCTGTGGGAAAATTTCAGTTTCCTCCCTGAAAATCAGTTTGACTTCTATCATGACGCTGGCAAGTGGTTATACCATTTGCTTCTGGATTTTACATGGGATTTTGGTTCTAATTTCTAAAGGTTTGCAGCTCATTGGGGCTCAGTGCTCTGGGTGCTTACAGCATGAAGATGTTCAAAATGTGCAATGATGCTACAGATTGTGAATGAATTTGACCAAGGGAAGAGTTAAGGTTTTCACTGATAAATATGGGAAGTATATCTGACTCCAACTTTGCTTTTTCAAATCCATTAAGGGATTGTTAAGCAAACACTATTAAAAGTGTTCTTATAAATTTGACACAGTAGTACTTTGCTTTTCTTATCGACACTAGCCTCATGTCACTATCCAAATGCCAAAAAATAGTATGCTGATTTTTGAAGCACAGCATAAGTGGAAAAAGGTAAGAATGCCAATATATTTTTTAAGAGCTGAATATCTCATTTAAACATCATATAGACTTTTCAAGATAGCTGCTCATATTTACTTTTTATTGACCAAGGACATGAGAGTTTAAGTGATTTGCCAAAGCTCATTCTGAGTTGTCAGTAAAACTTGGATTTAAACTTAGTCTCTCTGACTCCAAGTCTGTATCCTTTTTAATTTATTGTACTTGCATGGGTTTTTGTTGTTAATTTTAAGTTGTAAAGTGAATTGCCTGCCAAGAAATTCATAACCTGGTGCCTTTATTATATGATTGCAGTAGAGTTCAGAGATACTATTTGAACTCTATATCCCTGTACCAGTTTGGGATAAAAACAAGATCCTATTTATTTTTAATAATCTGAGTGATGATTCCATAGTCTCTTATTATGTTAAAGCTTGGCAATTCACAATTAATGGTTCTATTAATATACCTTATATTAAATTAAAATAAGTATAGATGTTGAAAGTCCACTATTTCATTGAATAAAATCCTTTGAGAACCCAATGTCTACTAGTTAGTAACAATATTAAGCTTTCCTGTTAAGAAAGAGACCCTTAATTTTATTGGGCTTGGAATATAAAGTGCTTTTCTCTCTCTTTATGGAAGCATGAATGTGTGTTTAATCTTAAGATCTAATGCTGCTATATTATCACTGCAGGACAGCTGGTATAGCCGGTAAAACATTGTCAGCCAGATCAGTTGTATCCTATTGGAAGTAATGGCAACCATGAGAGTTCAATCATGGACATGTAAAATATTGGGGAGTCTGGGATGAGGACTGAAACTAATTCTTGACTATGAGTAGAATGTTGCTATTAATGGGGCATTAATAAAACACAGAGGCAGATTTCAATAGAAAAGAAGTACTTTCTAAGGCAGAACTGTCTAAATTTGGCATGGATTGTCCATTGAGAGAGTGTTTCAGGCTACTGAAGGGTGGTGAAGCATAGATAGAGTTAACAACTTGGTGGAGCTATAGGAGAGGAGGTTCAGAGAAGTATGCCAGAATTTTAGGGGATAAAAGGGGAACTGGAGTTTGTTTATCCATTCACCTGTTGAGGGATATTTGGGTGGCTCAGGCATGATTCTCATCTTAAAGTGGCTTCTTCACACCAACCTGGGCTTTTGAAAGTTCATTGGCTTCTCTCCACACTTCTGAGTTTCTTTAAAAATACACTTATTCACTTCTGTGTCCCTTGTTCTTTATGGGCATTGAGAATTAGAACACTGCTTTCAGGGCATTACATTATGGTTGACATCTTGGACCATACACTTTTATAGATTTTCATGAAGTTTGACTTGGTCTGTATCCATCATTGCAAGGTCATGTAGAACAGTTCCATTGCCAAAAAATGTCCCATGTTCCATCTATTCTATTCTTCCCTCCCCCTGCCCTCAGGATCCACAATATCCACCAAGATTAACTCATCGAAGGACAAGTTTCATGTTACTTTGCAACAACATTGAGGGCTGGACATACTGGCCTGTCCTCCCCTATTAGGCATTGACTATGCTCTCAAGAAACTCCCGCCTCTCCATTTGAGATCATAGCAGGACTCCCCAGGATGGGAGTGCAACACCTTCCCACTGATCATGTGAGTCTCCACCCACTGGTACAACACACTATGACAAGATGAACACTACACACTCCCTACAAGCCTGCCCCATGTGCGTCCTGTCCCACATGCCCCGCACATCCAACACCTTAAATCAGTAACCCTCCCCTGCCATAGTTGGCTAAAAGAACGTTCCCAATGTTGTATTTTCACCCACATACCCGCAAATCTGCATAGTTCACCTGCTCCCTTCCCCCATCCCTGCCCCCCAACCCCATCCACTGTACAACTATACTCTTCCACCTTATCATAGATTTTTCCCATATGGCATTGACTCACAACCTTCTTCTCCCTTTCTGTCTCCTGTAAATCTATCTTCCAGACTCTAGCTCTGTGAGTCTGCTCAATTTGCTTAATTCATATCAGTGAAGTCATGTAATATTTGTCCTTCAGTGCCTGGCTTGCATCATTCAACATAAGGTCGTCAAGATTCATCCATGTTATCCTGTGTGTTAATACTGCATTTCTTCTCACAGCTGAATAAAATATTCCATTGAATGTATATAGCACAATTTGTTTGTCCATTCATCTGTTGATGGACGTTTGGGTTGTTTCCAACTTTTGGCAATATTGAATAAAGCCGCTACGAACATTGTTGTGCATGTATCTGTTCGTGTCCGTGCTTTCAATTCTCCTGGGCATATACCCAGTAGTAGGAGTGCTGGATCATATGGCAGTTCTATAGTTATGTTCCTGAGGAAAGGCAAACTGTCCTCCACAATGGCTGCGCCATTCTACATTCCCACCAGCAGTGGATGAGTGTTCCCATTCGTCCACATCCTCTCCAACACTTATAGTCCTCTTTTTTTAATAGCCACCAGTCTAATCGATGTAAGATGATATCTCATTGTGGTTTTGATTTACATTTCCCTAATTGCTAGTGATGTTGAGGATCTTTTCATGTGCTTTTTAGTCATTTGTATTCTTTGGAGAATTGTCTATTCAGATCACTTGTCCATTTTTTAAATGGGTTGTTTGTCTTTTTATGTTTGAAATGTAGGATTTCTTTATATATGTTGGATATTAGGACCCTATCAGATATATGGTTGCCAAATATTTTCTCCCATTGGATAGGCTGCCTTTTCACTTTCTTGACAAACTCCTTTGCGGTGTAAAAGTTTTTAATTTTGAGGAGGTCCCATTTATCTATTTTTTCATTTATTGCTCAGGCTTTGGGTGTAAAGTTCATGAAACCATTCCCTAACACAAGATCCTGTTGATGCTTCCCTACATTATCTTCCAAGATCTTTATGGTCTTGTCTCGTCTTTTTATATCTTTGATCCATCTTGAGTTAATTTCTCTATAAGGTGTGAGGAGGTATTCCTCTCTCATTCTTTTGGGTGTGGATATCCAGTTCTCCAAGCACCATTTGTTGAAGAGCCATTCTCTCCCAGTTGAGTGGGCTTGGTGGCCTTGTCGAATATCACTTGAATGTATATGTGGGGATTTAGATCAGAACTCTCAATTCAGTTCCATTGTCAGTATGTCTGTCCTCCTGCCAATAAAATAGAGTTTTGACCACTGTAACTTTGTAGTATGTTTCAAGTCAGGTAGTGTGATTCCTCCAATTTCATTTTTCTTTTTCAATATGTCTTTGGCTCTTCAGGGCCCCTTGTCTTTCCAAATAAATTTCATAGTTAGCTTTTCCAATTAAGTAAAAAATGCTGTGGTAATTTTTATTGGGATTGTGTCAAATCTGTAAATCTGTTTGGGTAGGATAGTCTTCTTAATGATGTTTAGTCTTCCTATCCATGAACAGGGAATATGCCTCCATTTATTTAGGTCTTCTTTGAGTTCCTTTATCAGTGTTGTGTAGTTTTCTGCATACAAGTCATTTATATCTTTAGTTCAATTTGTTCCTAGTTATTTGAATCATTTATTTGCTATTGTAAATTGGATTTTTTTCTTGCTTTCCTCCTCAGTTTGCTCATTTCTGGTGTACAGAAATGCACATTGATCTCATAACCTGCCACTTTACTGAACTCATTTATGAGCTCTAGAAGCTTTGTTGTAGATTTCCCAGTGCTTTCTATATATAGGATCATGTCATCTGCACCTAGTGAAATTTTTACTTCTTCCTTTCCAATTTGGATGCTTTTATATTTTTTTCTTGCCTCACTGCTCGAGCAAGTACTTCAAACACAATGTTAAATAAGAGCAGTGAAAGTGGACATCCTTGTCTTGTTCCAGATCTTAGAGGGAAAGCTTTTAGGATTTCACCATTGACTGTGATGGTTGTTGTGGGTTTTTCATATATACCCTTTTTCATGTTGAGCAAGTTTCCTTCTATTCCTATCTTTTGACGTGTTTTTATTAGTAAAGAGAACTGTTTTTTGTCAAATGTTTTTTTGACATCTATAGAGATGATAATGTGATTTTTTTCTATCGATCTGTTTATGTGGTGTATTACATTGATTGATTTTCTTAGGTTGAACTATCCTCGCATAATGGGAATGAAACTCACTTGGTCATGGTGTATTTGATGTGTTGTTGAATATGATTAAGAAGTATTTTGTTGGGAAACAGCTGTGGCTCAATCAGTAGGGCTCCCGTTTACCATATGGGAGGCCCCGGGTTCGGTTCCCAGGGCCTCCTGGTGAAGGCAAGCCTGCCCGCATGGCATGGTTAGCTGACCCAGCGAGCACAAGCAGCAAGGGGGGGATAAATGAATAAATAAATAAAATCTTAAAAAAAAAAAAAAAAAAAGAAGTATTTTGTTTTGAGGATTTTAGCAGATAGTTTCATTAGAATGATTGATCTATAGTTTTCCTTCTTGTGTCATCTTTGTTTGGCTTTGGTATTAGGATGATGTTGGCCTCATAGAATGACTTAAGCAAAGTTCCCTCCACTTCTATTGTTTGAAAAGGTTAAAGCAGCATTTGTTAGTTCTTTCTGGAATGTTTGGAAGAATTCACTTGTGAAACCATTTGGTCCTAGACTCTTCTTAGTGGGAGGTTATTGATGACTAATTCAATCTCGTTACTTGTGATTGATCTGTTGAGTTCATCAATTTCTTCTTTCATCAATGTAGGCTGCTTGTGTGTTTCTAGGAATTTATCCATTTCCTCTAAATTATCCATCTTGTTGGCATACAATTTTGCAAAGCATCCTCTTATGACACTCTTTATTTCTGTGGAGTCAGTGGTGATATCCACCTCCTTGTATCTTATTTTAAGTATTTGTACCTTCTCTCTTTTTTTCTTTGTTAGTCTAGCTAAGGGTTTGTCAATTTTATTAACTTTCTTAAAGAACCAGCTTTTGGTTTCCTTTATTTTTTCTAGTGCTTTCTTATTTTCTTTTTCAATTAGCTCTGCACTAATTGTAATTTCCTTTTTTCTACTTGTTTTGGCATTAGTTTATTGTTCTTTATCCAATTCTTCCAGGTGTGCAGTGAGGGCTTGATTTTGGCTTTTGCTTCTTTTTTAATATAGGCATTTATGGCTATGACTTTCCCTCTCAGTACAGCTTTTGCTGCATCCCATAGGTTTTGATACTGTTTTGTCATTTTTATTCGTTTCAAGGTAGTTCTTGATTTTGTGTGTGATTTCCTCCTTGACCCACTGATTGTCTAAGAGTGTGTTATTTAACTTCCATATCTTTGTGCCTAATTAGGTTTTCTGCCCCTTTACTGATTTGCAGCTTCATTCCATTGTTGTGTGAGAAATTAATTTGTATAATTTCAATATTTCTGAGTTCACTGAGAGTTGTTCTGTGGCCTAGCATGTGAGCTGTCCTGGAGAATGATCCAAGTGCACTCGAGAAAAATGTATATCCGGCTGTATTTGGGTGTAATTATCTGTATAAATCTATTAGGTCCAGATCCTCTAATGTATTATTCAAGGTCTTTGTTTCTTTATTGATTCTCTATTGAGATGTTCTGTCTAAAGGTGATAATGATGTATTAAAATCCCCCACTATAATTGTAGAGGCATCTATTTCACCACTTAACTTTTCCAATGTTGGCCTCATGTATTTTCAGGCATCTCAGTTAGGTGCATAAATGTGTATGATTGTTCGTTCTTCTTGATAGATATATACTGGCCTTCTTTGACTCTTACTGCAGGGGTCTGTCCTACAGAGTTCACGACAGCATAAAGAATTACTCTGAACACTGAAGTTGAGAGATGTGAGGGGGAGAACAGCTGAAGAAGCTAGCCTCCTTTGCTGATTCCTGTTATGATTTTTATTCTCTTTTTCACAAAGTACAAGGTCAGTATGTACGTGCAAGTGCTCAAGTAGGCATAGCATACGTGTGGGCCTTGCGGAAGTTCCGGATTGGTAATGGAGCAGTAAGATATATTTTTGCAGGAGGTAATAGAAAGACAAAAGGTCCTAAGCACCTGATGGTAAGAGCAAAGCAGAAACAGCAGGAACTGATCGCAGCAGTTTTCCGCCCACGCAGTAAAGCAGGCTCTAAACTACTTCAAAGATGTTTTATCCAAAGAGCTCCCACATCTTACAGTAGTTTTGCATTTAAAGTCTATTATGTCTGATACTAGTATAGCTATTCCTGTCCTTTTTTGGTTATTGTTTGCATGTAAAATTGTTTTCCAACCATTCACTTTCAGCTTCCTTCCATCCCTGGGTCCAAGGTGTGTTTCTGGTAAACAGCATATATATGGGTCATATTTCCTTATCCATTCTACCAATCTGTGTCTCTTGGAGAGTTTAATCCATTAACTTTCGATGTTATTATTGTCAAGGAATTACTTACATTAGCCATATTTTCTTTAGGGTTATGTATGTCATATGTTGTTTTTATTTCTTTTTTTATCTTTTAGTTTTTCTTACACTCACCTCCAACACTCTCTCTCCTGTTTTCTCCTTTTGACCTGCAGAACTCCTTTTAGTATTTCTTGAAGTGCAACTTTCTTCTTGACAAACTCTCTTAATTTCTGTTTACCTGTGAATATATTTAACTCTCCCTCATTTTTGAATGCCAGCTTTGCTGGATAGAGAACTCTTGGCAGGAAGTTTTTCTTTTAGCACCTTAACTACAAGGGAAGCTCGATAGGATTAAGTACTGATTTATCATCTGAAACCATGCAGGCAAGAAGGCAGAAGCCTCTTTTGTATGTGATGGATCTCATTCTCTTGCTGCTTTCAGTATTCTCTCTTTGTCTTGAGCATTGGGCAATTTGACAAGTATATGTCTTAGAGTAGGACTGTTAGGATGTATACTGTTTGGGGTACACTGTGCTTCCTGAACATGTATATCCATGTCCCTCGATAGAGTTGGGAAATTTTCAGACATTGTTTCCCCCAACACACCTTCTGTCCCCTTTCCCTTCTCTTCTAATCTCTTCCTTCACTTCATTATGTTGATTCATGATATTTGTTTGCACATCTCTAATTGGTTGTCCCATGTTCTGCATCTCCTCCTGTTTTCAGTTTGTTTGTTGGGCTGGGCCATGTCTTCCTGTTTCTTAGAATGGCTTTTAATTTTTTGTTGGTGTCTAGGCATCTGTTACTCTTGGTGTGTTTATTCATTTGATTAGCTTCTCTTTCTACTCTAGGGTTTTATTGTGTTGTTGTTTTGGGGTATGTGGTAAGGTTTCACTTTGACACTTTATTCCTCTTTTGCTATTTCCTTGCTGTGGTCTATGTTCCCTTGGGAAAAAATTAGGACCACAGAAAAGGAAAGTGACAAGAAGAGAAAAAAATAATAGTAATAATAATAGTAAAATGTAGAAGATGAACTGTACAAGGCCTAGTACAATTAATAATGAACATAAGAAGTACAGAGGAATAAGAATAAAAAGGTGGAATAGAAACAACAAAATGAGAAACAGAATATAGAAAAATATATAGAATGAGTTAAAAGATCAGAATGATAAGAGAGGGAAAGTAAAAAGAAAAGAGAAAAAGGAAAAAAAAATGTAAAAGAAAAAAATCAGAGAAAAAAGGAGAGAGAGGAAAATAAAAACAAGAAAATTTGAAGACCAAACAAGAAGAGGTGGAATGAAAGAACAACAACAGAAAACAGAAGATAGAAAAAGAAAGGAAATAAAACAAATAGCATAGGTAGAAAATATCAGTAAAAGGAATAAAAGGGAAACAAAGGGGAAACACAACAAAAAAGAAACAGGAGAGCAGCAAACAATTTTTAAAAGAGAGAAAGAAAGGGGGAAAAAACAACAAAAACATAGGGAAACATCCTTCCCTCTTAGGCCCCTGAGGAGCTTCTCAGGCTGCCAGTGTTCATCAGTCAATCACCCTGCAGCCTGCCCTCTGCAGGTTCTGAACCTGGTTTTAGTGAGTAAAACAAGGAAAATTTTAAAAAGGAACATTAAAAAGAGAGAGAGAGATCCAAGAAAAGCTAATTCAAAAAGTATGTCTATATGTTCCCTGTAATAAAGTATCAGCTGGATGCCTGATAACCCAGTGGATCACTTCTTTGAAAGACCTAGTATTCGAACCAGGGACCTTGTATATACAAGGCAGGAATAACTCCACTGAGGCAAACTGTCTCCTTAAGTTAGTTAGCCTTTCAGAAAGTATCCAGCCCCTTTCCCTCAGACAGGTTAGAATCCTAGCAGTTTGCCAGAGTCCTGCTGATCGGGCACCTGTCTGTCCACGCCCCCTCTCTAATCTAATTCTTCTCTTTACCCGGGCAGTTGGGCATGACAGCTGTCCTGACAACATCCACCCTCCCCTCTTCCCATCAGGTCAGGGTCCCTTCTGAGTTTCAATGGGGGCTCCACTGTCCAGGGTCACTGCAAAGAAACCGCTCTCCAACCTCCCAGTCTCCTCGTCCTCCCTGCTAATGTCCCTCACACTGTTCAGAGCAGCGAGCCAGCAGCCCCACCTAAGGTATTTGCCCTTAGGTCAGGGTATATGTGCCACTTCCAGCCACAGGGGCAAACAACTCGTGGTTTTCCATTGGCTTCTTTATCTTTCCAGTACCCCCCTAGATAAATCACAGCATCTTCCCACTCTATATATACCCAAAACAGCTCCTTCAGATAAGGCTCTGCCCTCTCTCTGCTCCTTTGCTGTGAGAGGGTCAGATTCTGCCTAAACCCCTTAGCACCATTTTCCCAGAACTCTCCCCAAAGAGT
>JAKSZT010037198.1:1652578-1663503 GCA_026826555.1 Tolypeutes matacus | reverse complement strand
GTGTGGTGGGTCCCTCCTGTGTGGCTCACAGTGGGTGCTGTGTTGGTGCAGGACAGGGCAGGAATCTTCTCGAGGTCTGTGGTCTTAGCTGCCTTCGCATGTCATCTTGGTTGCACATTAGGGCACTGTGAACACAGAGATAAATTGTGTTTGCTTGTTTTGTTTGGGGCAGGGTTGCTTCCCCACTACCTAGAAATGGAATTTAGAGGACTTTTAGCTTCCCAGGTCTCATCTGAAACAATTCTTTGAAGTTTAAGAAAAGGGCTACAATTTTTAATCTTGAATTAAAGATTGAATTAGGGATTTGTGATAAAAAAAGACTTCTTAATTTCATTAGATAGTTCAAAACTGAGATGCCTTTTAAATTTTTTTGAAACTCCACACTATTTAAAATTGTGACAAAATATAATAACATAAAAATCATTTAAACCATTTTCAAGTAAAGAAGTCAGTGGCATTAAATACATTGACAATGTTGTGTAACTTTTGCCACAGTCCATTTCCAGAACATTTTATCACCCCAAGAAAACCTCTTGTCCATTAAGCAAAAACCCCAGTCCTCCCTCCCCCCAGCACCTGATAATCACTATTCTGGTTTCTTTCTCCATGAATTTGCGTATTCTAAGTATTTCATGCAAGAGAAACCATACAATATTTGTCCATTGGTATATGGCTTATGTCACTCAACATGATGTCTTCAAGTTTCATCCATCTGGAAGCATGTAGCAGCACTTTGTTCCTTTTGATGGCTGAATAATATTCCATTGTATGTAATAGCACATTTTGTTTATCCATTCATCTGTTGATGGGCATTTGGTTTGCTTCTACCTCTTGTCTATTGTGAATAATGCTGCTGTGAACATTGGTGTAAAAATATCTTTTTGGGTCCGTTTTCAGTTCTTTGGGGTATCTTACCAAAAGTGGGATCGCCTGGTCATCTGGTAATTCTGTGTTTAGATTAAATGAGGAACCGGTAAACTGTTTTCCACAGCAACTGCACCATTTTACACCCCTACCAACAATGTACAAAGGGTCCTTACTTCTCCACATCCTTGCCAACACTTTTTAATATCCGTTATTTTAATAATAGCTATCCTAGTGGATGTGAGGTGGTATCTCCTTGTTGTTTTGATTGGCATTTCTCTAATAGCTTATGACATGAGCATCTTTTCATTGCTTAATTGTTACTTACATATCTTCTTTGGGGAAATGTCTCTTCAAATCTTTTGCCCATTTAAAAATTATGTTTTTACGATTGTGTTGTAGGATTTCTTTGTTCATTCCGAACACTAAACCTTATGAGATATGAGACTTGCTACTATTTTCTCCCATACTTTAGGATGTCTTTCCACTTTCTTGATAATGTCTTTTGGTGCACAAAAGGTTTTAATTTTGAGGAAGTCCCATCTTTTATTTTTTTCTTTTGCTTGTGCTTTTGTTTGTAAAACCTAAAACTCCGTTGCATCATACAAGGTCCTGAAGGTACTTTCCTATGTTTTTTTCTAAGAGTTTTATAGTGTTAGCTCTACTATTTAAGTTGCTGATTCATTTTGAATTAATTTTTATATATGGTGAAAAGTAGCGGTCCCATTTCATTCTTTCGCATGTGGATTTCCACCTGTTCCACCACCATTTATTGAAGAGCCTATTCTTTTGCAATGAATGTATTTGGGGCCTTGTCAAAAATCAACTGGCAACTATGTGTGCGGGTTTATTTCTGGACTCTCAATTCTATTCTGTTGGTCTATATGTCTGTCTTTATGACAGAACACACTGTTTTCATTACTATAGCTTTGTAGTAAGTTTTGATTAGAAAGTGTGAGTACTCCAACTTTGTTCCTTTTGAAGATTGTTTTGGCTATTTGGCTCCTTGCTATTCCTTATGAATTTGAGGATTAGCTTTTCCATTTCTGCAAAAAGAGGCTGCTGGCATTTTGATAGGGATGCATTGTATCTGTAGAACACTTTCGATAGTATTGGCATCTTAACACTATTAAGACTTGCAGTGCATCGACATGGGATGCTTTCCATTTATTTAGCTCTTCTTCAAGTTCTTTGAGCAATGTTTTGAAGTTTTTATGTCCTTGGATTTATTTATTCCTAGATATTTTATTTTATTCTTTCAGAAACAATTGTAAATGGAATTATTATTCTTAGTAACCTTTTCAGATTGTTCATTACTGGTGTATAGAAACAGTACTGATTTTTTGCCAGTTGATCATGTACCTGCAAGTTTGCTGAATCCATTTATTAGCTGTAATAGCTTTTTTGTGGAGTCTTTGGGCTTTTCTATATACAGGATCATGTCATCTGTGCATAGAGATCGTTTTATTTCTTCCTTTCCAATTTCAATGCCTTTTATTTATTTTTTCTTGCCTAACCGTCCTGCCTAGACCATCCAGTGCAGTGTTGAACAGCAGTAGTGACAGTGGGCATCCTTGTCTTGTGTCTGATCTTAGGGGAAAAGCTTTCAGTCTTTTGCCATTGAGTATGATGGCATCTGTGAGTTTTCCATAAATGCCCTTTATTATATTGAGAAAGTTCCCTTCTATTCTTAATTTTTTGAGAGTTTTTATCATGAAAGGATGTTGGATTGATGATGTTGGAGTGTGTCAAACGCCTTTTTGGCATCAATTGAGATGGTCCTGTGTTTTTTTTCCCCCCTTCATTCTATTAATGTGGTGCATTGTGTTGATTTCCTTTTTTTGTTGTTGATTTTAGTTGATTTTCATTTGTTGAGCCAGTCTTGCATTCCTGGAATAAATCCTAGCAATGTATGTATAATCCTTTTAATATTCTTTTGGGTTCATCTTACCAGTATATTGTTGAAGATTTTTGCATCTATTTTTTAAGACATATTGGTCTGTAATTTTATTTTCTTGTGCTGTCTTTATCTGGCTTTGGTATCAGGTGATGTTGGCCTCATAGAATGAGTTACAAAGTTGTCCCTCCTTTTCTACTTCCGTAAGAATCTGAGAAAGATTGGTAGGATGTTTGGTAGTATTCTGCAGTGGAGCTATCCAGTCCTGGACTTTTCTTTGTTGGGAGGTTTTCATTATCAATTCGATCGCTTTGCTTATTATAGATCTGTAGAGATTTTCCGTTTCTTCTTGATCAGTTTAGGCAATTTGAATGTTTCTAGGAAGTTGTCCATTTCATCCAGGTTATCAAATTTGTTGGCATACAATTGTTCATAATATTCTTATATCGTCATTCTTTCTCTAAGTTCAGGAGTAATGTCCCTTCTTTCATTTCTGATATTTGTGCCCTTTCTCTCTCTCTCTTTTTTTTTTTTTTTTTCTTTTTTGGTCAATCTAGCTAAAAGTTTGAAATTTTATTGATCTTTTCAAACAACCAACTTTTGGTTGTGTTGATTCTCTGTGTTGTTTTTCTATTGTCTATTTCATTTATCTCCACTCTCATCTTTATTTCCTTCTGCTAACTTTGGGTTTAATTTGTTCTTTATATTCTAATTCCTCTAGGTATCAAGTTAAGTTATTGATTTGTGATCCTTTTTCTTTTTTGATGTGGGCATTTACAGCTCTATACTGATCCCTGTCTTCCCTTCATCCCATAGTTAATAGTTTGCTGTGTTTTCATTTTATTCATTTCTCAGTATTTTTTAATTTCCCTTGGGATTTATTCTTTGACACATTGGTTGTTTAAAAGTATGTTGTTTAATTTCCAAATGTTTATAAAGTTTTCAGATTTCCTTCTTTTAGTCCTAGCTTCATTCCCTTGTGGTGAAGTAGATACTTCGTATGATTTCAATCCTTTTTAAGTTATTAAGCCTTGATTTGTGGCTCATTCTATGGTCTATCCTGGAGAATGACCCACGTATACTTGAGAAGAATGTATAGTCTTCTGTTGTTGTGTGGAGTGTTCTGTTCATGGCTGTTAGGTATAATTGGTTTATAATATTGTTCAAGTCCTCTGTTTCCTTACTGAACTTCTGTCTAGCTGTTCTAGCAGTTATTGAGAGTGGTATATTGAAATCCCTATTATTGTAGAACTGTTTCTCCCTTCAACTCTGATAAGTTTTGCTTCCTATTTTAGGGGCTCTGTTCTTAGGTGCATTTATGTTTGTAATTGTCATATCTTCTCGTTGTATTGAAACTTTCATCAATATATAATGTCCTTCTTTGTCTCCTATAGCCTTTCTTGATTTGAGGTCTATTTTGTCTGACAATAATATAGTCACCCCATCTCTATTTTGGTTACTCTTTTCCTGGAATATCTTATTCCACTGTTTTACTTTCAACTTCTTTGTGTCTTTGTATCTAACATGAGTCTCTTGTAGACATATAGATGGAATATGTTTTTTATGCAACCAGTCTATCTTTGCCTTTTAATAGGTGGTTTCATCCATTCGCTTTCAAAGTAACTATTAGAAAAGAAATATTTACTAATGTCATTTAGCTATTTGTTTTCTATATGTCTTATATCTTTTTTTGTTCCTTGAATATTCCATTACTGCCTTTTTGGTATTGAGTTGATTTTTGTACTGAACCATTTTGATTTCCTTTTTCTTTCCTTTTCTCTATGTCTTTTAGTTATTTACTTAGTGGTTACCGCTGTGATTTCAATGAACGTCTTAAACCACTAACAACCTAGTTTGAATATTACCAGCTTACTTGCAGTAGTGTACAAACACTCTACTCTTATATATCTTTTCCTCTCACCATTTATCATGTTATTATCTCAGATTACATCTTTATATACTGTGTGCTCATTAATACTTTAATATGGTTTCACACATTTGCATTTTAAGTCATATTGTGGGGGTTGAGCAATTAAAACCAAAAGGACAGTAATGCTGGATTTTATATTTCCCTTTGTAGTGACCTTTACCAATGTTCTTTATTTTCCCTACTGTCTAGTTACTGTCTAGTGTCCTTTTATTTCCACCTGAAAGATTCCCTTTAACATTTCTTGAAGGGTAGGTCTGATGGTAATTAACTCTTTTAGCTTTTGTTCATCTGTAAATTTCTTATTTTTTTCTTCATTCTTGAAGAATGATTTTGCCAGCTATAGAATTATTGGTTGACAGTTGTTTTTTTCTTTGAGGATTTCAAATATCTCATCCCACTGCCTTCTGGCTTCCGTGGTTTCTCATGAGAAATCAACTGTTAATTAATGAGGATCCCATGTTTGTGATGAGTCGTTTCTCTTGCTGCTTTCAAAATTCTCTCTTTACCTCTGGTTTCGATAGTTTCGCTAAAATGTACCTTGGTTTAGATCTCCTTGAGTTTATCCTCCTTCGAGTTCATTGAGCTTCTTTGATGTGTATGTCATGCCTTTCATCATATTTTGGGACGTTTTTGCCATTATTTCTTCAAATACTTTTTTGCTCTTTTCTCTCTGGGTCTTCTGGGCTGTCTATAATGCGTATGTTGATACGCTTGGTGTTGTCTCATAGGTCCCTTTGTTGTGATTCATTTTTCTTCATTCTTTTTTCTTTCTGCTCTTCAAACTGGGTAATTTCAGTAGTCTTATCTTCAAGTCTACTGAACCATTCTTCTGCCTGTTCACATCTGCTGTTGAATCCCTCTGAGTTTTCATTTCAATAATTGTACCTTTCAACTCCAGAATTTCTGTTTGGTTATATTTGTAATTTCTCTCTCTTTTATTTTTTCAGACAAGATATTCCTATCTTCCTTGGGTTCTTTGTATGTGGCTTCCTCTACACCATTGGATATATTGAAAACAGTTGATTTAGTGTCTTTGACTAACAATTGCAATGTATGAACTTCCTCAAGAATGCTTTCTGTCAAATTGTTTTTTTTTCCTGTGTATGGGCCATGTGATTCTGTTGCTTTGTGTATTTTGTAATTTTTTGTTGAAGCTGGTCATTCTGAGTATTAATGTTATTGTAACTCTGGATAATTAGATAATTCTCCCACTGCTCTGGTGCTGTTTTCTTGTTTGTGGAGGGCTGGAGCTGTCCATTTGTGATTTCTTTTATTCCCAAAGTATTTCTGCTCCCAAATGGGGAAAAGAGGAATAAGGTACAGTCTCCTTAACATTCCTCTATAGCTTTGCATGTGGGGATTGAAACAGTGGTCATCCTGCATGCTGGTCCCCCAGTGATCAAAAGCAGTGATCAGCAGTCAGACCACACACGCCCGGGTTTTGGAGGACAAGGTCCTAATTGTCCACCCTGACACCAGCGGACCCCAGCAAGAACATGAGTCTCAGCCCCCACAGCTGTCTGCTGAGTGGTTGGGGGATGGGGGATAGTAGCTACTAGAGGGAAGGTGAAATTCACCTGTATTTACCAAAAGTTACCGGCCTCTTCATTCAGCTCTTCCCTGGATGCTGCAAGTGTTCCATTAGACTCCAGTGTTCCCACAAAGTCGATCCATATAGCTCCTGTCAATTCTGTTGTTTTTTTGTGGGAGGGGCTCATTCTCGGAGTACCCTGTCCTGCCATCTTCCCACAATTCTCTGAGATGCTTTTAAGATACATTTTTTTATGTAAAGAATCTGTCAGATTTGATGGTACCTTTTAGTTTGATGGTTAAAAGTTTGGGCTTTGGATCTGCAGTTTGGCTTGAAAACCTGTCCCTAATGCTGACTGGCCTTCGGGATCTTCTCAGTTTCTGTTCCCTCCCATGTAATCCAGGGGTGATTACTCCAGCCCGCATTCTAAGGCTCAAAGGAGATTCTGTAGGCCCAAGCTGGCACCCACTGAGCACTGCCTCCAGGGCACCTGCCGTTCTCATAACTTGGCTGGGTCACGGTTCTGTAACTTCTCATCCATAGCCTTGTTTGAGTCTCAGGTTAATGTTATAAATATGATATTTTGAGGTCCCTGTATCTTGAGGTCCCTGTATCTCATGTTGTTTTGATTTTAAATATCTAGCATAAATGTTGAACTGGAAAAATGAACCTGCAGCAGTTGTGATAGTCAATTGAACCAGGCTTTTAAAAGTTCATGATTAACGAGGCCAAAGAAATCAGTGAAAAACAAATAGAATAGGGTAGTGGCTGTTGCTCAAGTGGTTGAGAACCTGCTTCCCACGTAGGAGGTCCTGGGTTCAGTCCCAGGTTCGGTTGTAAGAGCTTAGCTTTTGAAACAAAATGCCAGAAAGATTTCTAGACTGCTCTCTTTTCTGCCCTGTCATGTCCTTCTCACAGGCTGTAAATGTGGGCCTGGCTGGATGGAGTGGGGAGAAAGGGCCAAACCCATGGAGAAAAATGCATTCATGGATGCCCTGGGCCACAGGTCTGCAGCTGTAGTGAGGGTCTGGGTGGGTGATTTGGCCTGACATGGAGGAAGGACGGGTAACTTGGCGTCTGTGCAGACCAGAGGCAGGAGTGCCTCTTTACAGGAACAAGCAGCTGCTTTGCATGGCATATGTAAAGCGGTGACGTTGGCACAAGTCTAGTGTCCAGATTGTGTACCTTGAGCACAAGGCTTGAACAGCCAGACTTAAGGTAAAGGCGGGAAGCCTTGATCTTAGAATTCCAGCAGTCTTCAAGAGGGAGCACTTGGGTTTGTTTGTGCACAGAAGCCTCGGAGGCCCACACAAAGCACCCTGTGCAGGCAGCCACCTATTCCTACTTGATTGGCCAGGCCCCTAAAGCAGCCTTCTAACTGAGCCAGAGGGCCTGCCCCAGGCAACTGCCTCATGGGAGAGCATGGGGAGTCACACATGCCCCAGAAACTTGCTCGAGATCCTCCTTCAGCTCATACACTGGCCTGCGGTAGGCATGTGGGCAGGGAGGGCAGAGGAGTTGGGAATGTTGCTAAGTTTCTCTGAGGCCCTGATAGGGTGATATCCAAAGGCCCAGGAGAACCCATCAGTTTTTCTGGCCCCAATAAGTATATGTGCTTATCATTTTTAAATACTTCCTCATGGCTGGGCCTCTGCTGAGGTAGATGGGGCCTCTCCCATGTGGGTCTCAGCCTCCAGGGGCCTGTGGACTAATTCACAAAGTGAAAGAGGACTTCCCTGAAGCAAGATAAGGACGCCCTCATGGCCAAGTCCAGCTTCAAGGTGTAGAGAATTAGGCTGTACCTTGGAATGGGATCTCATGATATTTGATCATTTTTCAGTCTGCCATACTATTATAGTAATGGCTTCAGAATAAGTTTCACTGTAGTTTATTTAGATAATTCCTTATTATTGGATATGAAAAGGGTTGTTTTTTTGTATTTATCTGCAATATTATTAGTGAACATCTGAATGCATATACTTAGTCTGTATTTTATGTTACCTCAGATTAAGTTTCTAGAAGTAAAATTCTTCCTGAAGTGATGTGGATACCTAACAATCCATTAGGAAAAATCATTTTTATATTGGTAAGTAATGGGCTTGTTAATATTAAAAGACCATTTTGTGAGGTATTTGTTCCTGTTAACAGGAAATCCCGAGCAGGTCACTTCATTTCATCTGAATTTAAATAGATATTGTCTTGGAGTTATGTACCTTTTTTAGTAAGTAAACATTTTATTCAAGTGTAGCTTACTTGTCATATCTTCCCCAGTGACCTTCTGCCCCCTGTTTACAGCTAAGCGCACCTGTCTGAACGGTATTCTTCTCTCATCACCCTGAATAAGAAGATCGGTAAGTGGTGTTTGTGGGCCTCCACTTGGGTCTCCCCAGGACTCTGTTGAGGTAGTAGCTTTGTAGTAGCTTCAACAAATCGTTTATTTGATCGTCCGTTGTAAACTCAGGAAGTGGATGGTGTGTCCATCCTGGGGGACGACGGCAGGGGGTGCAGAGGGGAGAGTGAGCGCTGAGCATATCTGACCTTTATGACCTTAGTCCCACCTGGCGTGGACCCTTCCACCTTCTGCCCTCGGCCTCCCCAAGGTGCTGACCACCAGCAGCAATGCCGGACACATGCTCTGACCCGTACCCCTACCCGTGAACACGGCATGGAACCAGAGGATGGCTGCACTCACCCCTGTGAAGACAACAGCTCGGGGGCCAGGTCCTGAGCTTCCAGGTTTAAGCACACCGGCTATTTTTGTAAGACACTTGAGACCCTGAATTCTAGCAATAGCTGCTGTTCATCTGGTGCTGGGCCCTGGCCAGCAGGTGGTTCTGCCCCTAGATCCTTCCAGTCCAGAGCAGAAGTCAGACCATGCGGGATGTTCCAGTAGGGAGTGGGCAGGTCGGCAGCTACATGAGCACGTAGTGGGGGGCACAGCCTGCTTAGTGGCTGTGGGAGGCGTTGCCAAGGAAGTGATAATCCAGGTGAGAGCTGGAAGGCAAGTAAGAGTTAGCCAGGCCAAGAGGTGGGGAGAAGTATTGCAAGCAAAGGGGTCAGCACATGAGGTGACCAGTGGCAGGAGAGAGCTGGGGAGAGGAGAAGGTGGCAGGGGAAGCTGGAAGATGCAGAGACCAGACCATGTAGTCTGTGTCGGCCATGTGAAGGGGTCTGGGCTTTTTCCTCGGGACAGTGGGAAATCAGTGGAGGGTTCGGTGCTGGGGAAAATGGGGTCAGAGGGGGCGAATGGATCAGAGGGTGCAGGAGCAGAAGCAGTGGAATGTGGAGGGTCTATGCCAGTGACCTCATGAGAAGGGTGCAGATGCTCTGGTCTAGGAAGTGGACCTGGGGATGGGAGGAGGTGGCTTTAGAGCTTCTTCTCACCAGTTCCAATGTGTATCTATCCTCCGCACTGTCCAAAATCTACACCCAGCTGCCATCCACCCAGGTTTTGTCAGAGAACAACCACCACAAAATCTTTGCATTCTGTTTGCACCAAAAGTGACACTGAGTTCATTATAATCTAAGAAACAGAAGGAGGATGGGAGAAATGAAATAAAGAAGCTTCTGAGCATTCTGTGAGTCTGTTCACATTGCAGAGATTTAACCACAGACACTATCTGGGAACCACTGTTAATTTGCACCCTGGTTACTGTTTTATGACATGGCATAATACCCCAAAGAATTTGATCAGCCTGGCAACTGAGTCAAGAATCAGAGTCAGAATGGATTCAGAAAAGAAAAGATAAGCTCCTCATTTGGGTCGCTTACCTTTGGGTGTCAGGAAGTTTGTAGGGAGAGTGATACCATCACCTGTTCTGAATCAGGTCCACTGATCTTCACCTAAATAAATCTGGCTGTCAAGGCACTGTGCTGGGGAGAAGCTGTCCTCCTTTGTAGAGAGGAAACTCCTCTTTCTAATTCCACCTCTTCCTTCTGGAAGAGTGAACCGACATGTTTTGCTTCCACACTCCCTGCCCATGGAGACTCCTTCCACATGGACTGCAGGATGCAGATCTGCTGGCAGTACCAGAAGACATGGCAGGAGGGCCTGGCCCAGGTGCAGAAGTGCAAGGTGGGTGCACCCTCCACCTCCCACCACAGGCGTCCTGAGAAGAACGAACCAAGGGGATGGGCCCCATGGTTCTCTCCAGCCAGCCCCCCACCCCCACCCCCTACCTCACTCCTCTGCTTTCCCTTCCTCACCCAACCCTGGCCTCACTGGCCTCTGAGCCTTCTGATGAGCTGTTCCCTTTGCCTGAATGGTCTTTCTTCCCTGCCCATCCCCACCCCCAGCTATTCCCACTCCAAATTTCAGACCCCTGACTCAGAAATTTTGCTTGAAGAGAGAAATAGGCCATAAAACAGACAGCTCCTCAACTCTTCCAAAAAGAACTGACCACATTTGCCACAGAAGGTAGAAAAGTATAACAATGATATAAATCAAGGAGCCCTGGACTGTTGAATGATTTATTCCCCAGGAATTGGTGAAAACAATATAGCAATCACCCTGCAAGCAGTGGAATTTAACAGCTGCATGTTGTCAGTAAAAGAGACAAGGATATCCTTACCAAAACCACTGTCAGCCAAGAGTTACTGTGGATTAGGAATAACATCCCAGCCTTAACACTGTAAGGGAAAATAGACTTCACTAAAATTATCCAACCAGCCACTAAACAAATAATCGAGAAAATAACAAATCT
>JAKSZT010037198.1:1624632-1652568 GCA_026826555.1 Tolypeutes matacus | reverse complement strand
CTGGAAATAAAGCTGACGATAGAAACTGCCTGTGAGAACGACCAGATGTCAGATTTAATAAATAAACACGTTGAAAGAACTAAAGGAGGAAATCCTGATCAAATGAATACAGGAGGGTACAGTGACAATGTTGCAGCAACTAGAGAATATAAATAGTATTAAAAAGAATCAAATGGAAAGTCTGTGGTTGAAAAATATGAAACTGATATAAAAAATGTTCACTAGAGGGGCTCAACAATAGATTCCAATCGGCAGAAGAAAGAATCAGCAAACTTGAAGATATATGAATAGAGATTATGCTATCCGAAGAAGAGAGGGAAAAGAAAATGAAAAAATAACAAAGGCTCAGAGAAATGTGGGACATCAAGCATACCAACATACATATAGTGGGAGTACCAAAAGGAAAGAAGAGAAAGAAAGGTGTGGAAAACCATATGTGAAGAAATAATGGCTGAAAGCTTCCCAAATTTCTTGAGAAAACACTCTGCACATCCAGGATGGTCAACTAACTCTAAATAGAATAAATGCAAAGAGATCCACAAATAGGCACAGCATAGTAAGAATGCTGAAAATAAAAAACAAGGGGGAAAATCTTGAAAGAAGCAAGAGAAAAATGTCTCCTCACTTGCAAAAGAACTCCCAATAAGACTAACATCTGTTTTCTCAGCAGATACAAGGGAGTGCACAAAGAAGAAAAAATTGTCCTATGTCCAGCAAAGTTATCTTTCAAAAATCGTAGTGAAATAAAGCCATTCCCAGATAAACACTTAGAGAATTTGTAGCTATCACACCCACCTTACAAGAAATATTAGGCGAGCAGATGTGGCTCAAGCAGTTGAGCACCTGCTTCCCACATGGGATTTCCCAGGTTCGGTTCCCCGTGCCTCCTAGTAAAAACAAAAACAAACAACAAGCAAAAGAAACACGAAAACCAACTAAGCGGAGCCGATATGGCTCAGTGGTTGAGCACCAACTTCCCACATAGAAGGTCCCAGATTAAATCCCGGGCCCCCAGTACCTCAAAAAAAAAAAAAAAAAAGACAGAAAAAGAATTAATTCCTTCAGGCTGAAAGCAAGCAAGTAACCCTAGGTGGTAATTCAAAGACACACACACATGAACACCATAAAAGTAATGTAATTATAAAAGTATAAATGCATATTTTCTCCTTTCTTCCCTTAATCAAATTAAAGAGCAGTGGTATAAAGTACGTGTGCAATGTGTTATTGACCCTATATCATAGAGAAGCGTAATATATTTGCCAATAATAGCACAGAGGAGGTGGGTGTAGCAAAGCTATATTGTGCTAAGGAAACGACTACAGATGGTAAAATAAATATAACACTATATTGTTGGGATTGTAACATTATAACATACAATATTTATTACTAATACCACAAAAGGAGAAGAAAGGGAGTAAAGCTATAGAGGAGTAACATTTCTATGTCTCATTGTAATTCTGCAAGTATTAATCTGCAGCTGATTCTCATAAGATATCCAGGCATTCCTCAGAGATATAACAGGTTCAGTTCTAGACCTCCACAATAACACGATATGTCAATAAAGCAAGTCACTGAAATTATTTTGTTTCCCAGTGCATATAAGTGTGCAGTAGCATTATGTCTAAAAAAATAAACCAGAGTACATTCTTTAATTAATATGTGACACAGAAACCCGAAGTTAGGACGTTCTTGAAAAAATGGTGCCGATAGTACTTTCTCCGTGCAGGGTTAGAGCCGATAGACTTGCTTGATGCAGGGTTGCCAGAAACCGTCCATTTGTGAAAAATGCAATATCTGCGAAGTGCAGTAAAGCAAAGTGCAATAAAACAAGGTATGCCTCTGTAAGGTAAGCCTAGAGGAACCACTAATTTTTTTTAATATAGAGAAAAATATCAAAGAAATGTAAAGATTTCCTTAGAAAATGTCCACTTCATGCAAATGAAGACAGTAAAGGAGGAATAAAGCAAAAATAGCATTAAATGTTAATAGATTAAGCAATCCAATCCATTGGACCAGATTAAAAAAAAAAAAAAAAGAAAACGAGAACAAACTCCATGATATCTACAGGAGACACATTTTAGAATCAAAATTACAAATAGAGTGTAAGTCTAAAAAATGGAAAAAGTATTATGGAACCAGCAAACGCTGGAAATCTGGAAAGACTATCCAAATATCAGACCGAATAAACTTTAAGACAAAATAATGTTACTAGAGAGATAGAAAGGCACATTTTAATCAGTATAAAACAGTCACTTCCTCAGGAAGATATAATTATAAGCACGTATGCATCTAATAACAGAACCAAAATGCATGAAGGAAAAACTGATGGACTTATTACCAAGCAAGGGCTCGCTTCCCTTTATGCACAGAGTCCAATGCTAATACATTGGGATTTGAAGAAAAGAAAGATCTTTAGTGCAAGTTTGACCAGCATGGAGACAGGAGGCCACACTCAAAGCTCTCTCCCCAGTCTGATTGTTAAGGGAGAGTGTTTATGGGAATGAGAGGTGAGAGGTGGGGACAGAAGTGATGTGGTTTGACTTAGCATAGTCCAATTGGTTGACTACAGAGCTCTCCATAAGTGGTAGAATGGATTTTAGGCCAGGTTTTCCTTACTGAAGGACCTCACCTTTGGTTTGCTTCCAGTGTCTCATAATCTTGGTTCCAAGGAAAGTGTCCTGTGTTCCAGCTGTCTCAAAGGTCATCTAAAGGACAAGAGTCAGTTTTCTGCACATGCTCAGGTTATGTGCCCTGCTCTTAAACTCAGAAGAAAAGGTTATAGGAACAGAGATACCTCCACAAACCAAGTTTTCTTGCCCACAGTTTCAAAAGTGAAGGTAGAAATAGTTCAACAATAACAGTTGGAGACTTCAATTCCCCTTTCAATAATAGATAGAACCACTAGAAAGAAGATCAACAAATAAAGACTTGAACAACTCTATAAACCAATTGGATGTAGCAGTTTTCTGTGGAATACTCCACCCGGTAACAGTAGAGTATGCCTTCTCCTCAAGTGCACATGGAACATTTTCCAGAAGAGACCATATTCTAGGCGCAGGAGAAACCTCAATAAATTAAAGTAAAAGGATAGACATAATACGGACTATGTTCTCTGATCATAGTGGAGTAATATTAGAAATCAATAATAAAATTCTGGAAACTCATAAATATGTGGAAATGACACACTCCTAAATAACCAGTGGCTTAAAGATGAAATAGAAAGGGAAATTGAAAAATACTGTCCGATGAATGACAATAAAGATAAAACTTATGAGATTAAGCAAAAGCGGTGCTTAGCGGAAAAATTAAAACTGTAATTGCCTATATTAAGTAGAAATATCTCAAATCAATAACCTGACCTTCCATCTCAAGACACTGGGAAAAAAAAGCAAGCTAAACCTAAAACAAGCAGAAGGAAGGATATATAAAGACAAGAGTAGAAATAAGTGAAATAGAAAATAGAAAAATAATACAGAAATATCAATGAAAACAAAATCTGGTTCTTTGAAAACATCAACAGAATTGATGAACAGTTAATTAGAATGAGCAAGAAAAAAAGAGGGGACTCAACGCTCTGGAAAAAGAAGTGAAAGAGGGAACATCACTAGTCCTCTTAGAGAAATAAAAATGATAATAAAGAATACTATGAACAATTATATGTCAATAAATGAGATAAATGAAATGGACAAATTTCTAGAAAGATATAAACTACTGAAAATTACGAGTAGAAATAGAAAATCTCTGAACAGACCTATAACAAAGAAAGAGTTTGGATTATTAAAAAAAAAAAAGTTAAAAAAGAAAAGAAAAACACTACCCACAAAAATGTCCAGGATGTCATGACTTCACTGCTGAATTGTACCAAAGATTTAAAGAATTAATGCGAATTTTTCACAAACTCTTCCCAAAAATAGAAGAAGATGGAACATTTCTGACTCATTCTATGAGGTCAGTGTTACCCTAATTTACCTGGACAAAGATACCCATAGAAAAGAAAACTGCACACCAATATCTCTTATGAATATGGACACAAAAATCATCAACAGAATTCTAGAAACCTAATCCAGCTACATATAAAAAGAATAACATAGCATGCCCAAGTGGGATTTATCCCAGGAAGGCAAGGTTGGTTTGACATTAGAAAATAAATTAATATATAACATCATTTCAGTAGAATACAAAAGAATCCCTTTATCATCTCCGTAGACACAGAAAAAGAATGTGACAAAAATCCAGCACCTTTTCATGATAAAAACGCTCTCCAAACTAGGAGTTAAAAGGGAACTAAAGGGCATATATGAAAACCCTACAACTAACATCCTGCTTAATGGTGAAAGACTGGATATGTTCCCCTAAGATCAGGAATAAGACAAGGATGTCTGCCCCTCAACTTCTATTCAGTATTGTATTGGAGGTTCTAGCCAGAGATTTAAATAACAAAATGAAATAAAATGCATCTAGAGGAGAAGTAGAGCTCTATCCACAGAGTCTTTATACAGAAAGTCCTAAAACATCTACTAAAACCTACTCGAAATAATAAATTCATCAAGGTTGTGGGATACAAGATCAATATACAAAAATCAGTTGTACTTCTATATACTAGCAATAAACAATGCAAAAATGAAATTAGGAATACAATTAAAATTTCAGTAGTATCGAAATGAATAACATATGCTAAAATAAAACAGACAAACTTTATAGGAGTGCAGAGGAAGTTTATTGAGCTAAAGTTTCATTAATTCAGGAGCAGCACCAAAAAGGTTTCTGCTCAAACGGGTGAGCTCGGGAAGCAGCTTATATGGCTGCTTGAGACAAAGGAGAGGTTGTAGGGGAATGGGAAGAGATAAAGGGGGCATGATTTATGGTTAGTACATGTGTTCTGTGAGCTGCGTGGGCTTTGGGAGCCGTGGGGGCTGTTTGGGCAGGGTGTTCTTGAGGCCAAGTTTGTTAATCAGCAAGCAGGATGTGGATGTAGGATTGTAGCCATCCTGTGAAGGTCAGCAGACCTTGCAGGTGTTAGCTTGAACTCTTTGTTACAGTTCTTCCTCTCAGGATGGGGCAGGGGGTTTTATCACCACCACAAAGGATTGTGGGTATGTCAGCTTACTTCACTTAAACTCCATTTCTTCTCTATAATTCCCTGGCTAAAATGGAAGCTCAAGCAAATCAAGATGTTTAGTAAAACCATTTACCATTCCAGTCTCACACATAGAAAGGAATAAATCTAACAAAATTAAGTGGAAGACTTCACTGTGATAACTGGGAAACGTTGAAAGACATTAAAGAAGCCCTAAATAAATGTAAGGACATATTGGAAGACTTAATATTGTTAATCTTAAGATTGTTAAGATGGTGTCTTACTTTGCCGGGTCTGCTATAAGAAATACCACAGACTGGTTGGCTGAGACAATGGGAATTTATCATAGGCTAAAAGTCCAAAATCAAGGCCATGCTTTTTCCAAAGTCTGTAGCATTTCGGGGAAGACATGTAGGTAATGCGGAAATATAATTAAAAACAATATCTTTCCCCAACCAGAAAACCTCCCCGACAAAATTAGAAGAGAAAGAAAAATAACAATTTTATTATTGAATAAACATTAAGCCTGGAAATAAGTATCACAGGCAATCTGCTAAATAAATTGTGAAGACAGAGAGAGAGTTCACCCTTCTTATGTACCAAAGTGTTTGCAACTCATTACATGCATATTGTCAAGAGACATCATATCTTTAGGACCAGCAGTAGGGTTACAATTTAAAGCCAGGAGCACACTCAGAGCAGTGCTGTTCACAATAGCCACTGGGTGGAAACACCAAATGTCCATCATCTGAAGGACGGATAAACTACATGTGGGATAGTCCTACAATGGAACATTACTCAGCCTTAAAAAAGAATGAAAGACTCATACATGCTAGAACATGAATGAACATTGAAAATAGAAGTGAAAAGAAGCCAGTTCCAAAAGACTGCCATATATTATATGACTCCACTCATGAAATATTCAGAATTAGGGAAATCGGTAAAGAAGAGTAGATTAATGGTTCCTTAGAGCTGTGGGTGATCAAGGGATGGGGAGGGAGTAACTGAAATGTTTGGTATTTCTTTTTTTTTTTTTTTTTTTTTTTTTCAAAAAATCATTTTTTGTAATTTAGTTTTTTCCCTAACATTTTATTATCACAAATAACATTGTAATGAACATCTTGAGCAAAAATATTATTTTGATATTGGAGATTATGTTTTTAGTACACATCTCCCCAAATCTAGTTGCAGAATTAAGTAGCGTTTGCTTTATATACATCAAATTGCTTGCTTTCCAAAAGGATTGTAACAACTCATCCACCCGACTCAAGGCTTGAGAATGCTTGTTTTAAAAACAGCTCTTTGCATTCTCATTTTACGGTAACAGAATAAAATTTGTAAAGAAAAAAAAAACAAAACACGGAAGTACACTATACAGTGAGCCCCAAGTTAAACCATGGACCTCAATTAATAGTTCAATTATAAAAATGTGCTATCATCGGTTGTAACAAATGTTCCACACCAATGCAAGGTGTGGGTGGTGAGGCAGTGTATGGGAATCCTGTATTTTATGCATTATTATTCTGTACACCCACAACTTCTCTTAGTTTGCTAAGAGCTGCTGGGAGCTGCTGCAATATACCAGAAATGGGTTGGCTTTTATAATGGGAATTTATTAGGTTAAAAGCTTACCATTCTGAAGCTGTGAACGTGTCCAAAGCAAGGCATCATCAGAGATGCTGTCTCACTGAAGGTCGGCTGTGGGCAATCAGGCTCATGGCAGGGCATAATGGCAGCTCTGCCCGTCTCTGCCTTCTCCTCCAGGCTCACTTTCTTCCCGAGCTCAGCTGTGGGTGATCAGGCCGATGGTTCTTCTCTCCCCTCTCCTCCAGGCCTCCTCTTCAGGCTCTCAGGGGGCCTCTTTTCATGCCTTTGATTCCGCTGGTTGCAGCCTCTAGCCTCCCGGACTCTCTCTCCACCTTTCAGGGTTTCTCTGTCTCTCCTGTCTTTTCCACCTCTGTCTGCTGCTTTCAGTCCTCCCTGGTGTTTCTTTTTGAGGTGATCAAAATGTTCTAAAATTCTATGTACTGATGGTTGCACATCTCTCTGAATATACTAAAAGACACTGACTTGAACACTTTAAATGGTTGAATGGTAAGGTATGTAAATTCTGTCTCAATAAAGTTATTAACAAAAAAACCAAAAGCATTCTTGGTTATACCAAAAATGGTAGAGGGCGAAATTTGTCCTGTGGCCCATAGTTTGCCTACCCGTCAACCAGATGAGGGCATAAGACACATAACAGTCGTAAGAGAAAAAAAAAAGTGTG
Source organism: Tolypeutes matacus (assembly GCA_026826555.1). Classification (NCBI taxonomy): domain Eukaryota; kingdom Metazoa; phylum Chordata; class Mammalia; order Cingulata; family Chlamyphoridae; genus Tolypeutes; species Tolypeutes matacus. The sequence continues at coordinate 1,645,222 of JAKSZT010037198.1, read as the reverse complement.
GGTGATTAATAGCAGATGGTGGTATTTGGCGCAGATGTTGTGTGTCAGAGGAACTCCAAAGAAGGAAAGATGACCCTGGCCAGGATCGTGCCTGAGTGTCCAGGCTGGTTTCTAGGGATGGTTTTTCTTTCTTTTAGGCCCCAAACTTCTGTCTGTCAGAGGCCTCACTAGGACATGAGACAAATCTAGAGATCGGACGTCAGGCCTAGCCTGACTGAGGGCATGGTGTTGGGACAGACCAGAGACACGCCCCAAGGAAGTAGGGCTGTGAGTCAAGGTGTGGCACCAGAGTTGAGTTGAGGGAGGGTGTCTAGGCAGTGATGACCAGTCCTTGGAAATGGGGGGCTCCCACTGGCTAGCAAGAGCCCCCCATGGGTGGGGTCCTCTTCCTCACCCTGGGTGGGTTGGTTCTCAAAGCCCTTTCTCTGCCTTCCGTCACTGCAGAAATCCTTTGAGGCCCTGGCAAAGCGGACAGAGTGGCGGAGCTTGGATCTGTTTGGCTACTTCCAGGAGGCCGTGCAGCTGTGGGAGGCACAGCAGAACATACTGTCAGTGCAGTAGCTGGAACGTGAGAAGAGGATGGAGCAGCAGCGCCAGAAACACAGCCTGGAGAACCAGGTGCTGCCACCATGACCTGGGGCCGCTCCACAGAATTGGGGGCCAGATGGGCAGTCAGCTCAGGGAAAATTCCAGGGCAGCAAGTATGTGGGAGCAGCCAGAGAAGTGCTAGAGGATGTGGGTTAGGCAGCCTTGTCCTTCAAGGGGGGTGGTTCATGGGTCAGGCACGGGACAGCAGGTGGTTCATGGGTCAGGCACAGGGGACAGCAGCAGAATAGGAGGCCCCAATCTGTGAGCAGCTGCCTCCTTCCAGCAGGGCCACTCAGGAAACCAAGGGAAAGTCAGAAAGGAGCTGACTGTGCTTCACAGGTATTTCATGAGTTCTAAGACTGCATGTAATTTTTTCCCCCTATAAATCTAGACTATCCAAGAGAAATACATCATGGCATCATAGAAGGCTATAGGGGGAAATGTTAACTTTGTGATAGAATCAAGGGTTCCCCCTTTTAAAGCTAGGAAAATTGAGGGTATTTAGACAGGGAAAAAAAAAGAACTTCAAACCATACTTTCACACCATCAACAAAAATGAATTCAAAACGGATCATAGACCCAAGTGTAAAACCTCAAGCTATAAAACTTTTACAGATGGGGAAATTGAGGCTCCACTTGGTCATGGGACTGGATAGGGAGTAGAAGAAATCTCCCAAAGTAGGTCCAAGCTGTACAATGGGTTCTAGAACCAATAGTATTTGAAGGGGAGTGTGCATGACAGAAGGACAGACAGGGTTGTTGAGCATCTGGCACTGGCCAGTTCCCTGCCCCCGAGGAGAATGGTGGTGCCCCTGCCCTACCTGCTCTCACTGAGGATCTGACTTTGAGTGGGATTTGTGAGGAGAGCAGGGAGCAGGTGCCATGGGCAGGTGTGGCAGGATCCTGGCCAGGTGGGTGGTTATGAGGAATGCTTCCCTGAGGAGTCTCCGACTGACTGGGTTCCAAGAGACAGTAAGTGTGGTGGAAAGAACATTTCAGGCAGAGAGAAGAGCCTAGGAGTAGTGAAGGAAGGGAGAGCAGGTTCAGGGCCACTGAAGTGGAGAGAGCATGGGTGATGTCAGACCTGGTACTCCTTTATAGAAAAGAAAGGCCTGGGCTTGCCCCAGAAGGCTGGAGCTCAGTTCCAGCAGCAGGTTCTCTGCCAGTGTGTGTTCCAGTGGCCCACTAGCTCACGTCTGTTTCCTCCTGTTCTGGGGGTGCCTGCCAGGTCCCGGAGGCCCACCTGGATATGCTTGTGGACCAGCTGAGTCAGCAAAGCCACGAGGAAATGCTGAAGTTTCACCTGGGAAAGGCCAAAGATTTTCTGAAGAACATGAAATCCAGGTAGGCAAACCAGGCCCCAAAGGCAGAAGGGGAATTCATGTTCAAGGTCACAAGCAGCCTGCCAAAAGCCCAGGGGTGTGCCCAGGAAGCTCAAGATTAAAATTTTGCCTCTAACTTTAGAGAATGTCGTAATGTTTTGCAACTCTGCTATCAGCCGTCACAGAAACTTCCAGGGAGAACTTCCATGTTGATCTGAAAAGTTTATGGTAGGAGGTTTGAAGGCAATGTAATTTAAAGATCAACAGCATGGTCCTCTCCCTCATTTTTAAAAATTTAAAACATACTAGCAAAAAATTAACCAGTGCAAACACGTAGAAATTTTCTCATCGTTCCCAGATATTTCTTTTTATGTTCATCAACGTTTATTTACATGGGTATATACGCATGTGTAAAGTGATTTTAAAATAAAGTTGAATCGTATTATGCAAGTGGTATACATATAATATACATATAATATTTCCATTTTAAATGAGCATTATGGATGCTTCACAATGATTTAACCATCTCCCAATTCTTTAGTTTTTTTGTTTTTAATGGGTTTCAATTTCTCAGAATTACTCAGGTGTGTGTGAACTTTTTTGCACCTTTGTGCCTTTGTACAACTAATTCTGTAAGATCCGTTCACAGAAATGGAATTGCTCTACCAAACTGAATTATTTAGATTCAAAGTCTAACTTTAGACAAATAAGGAACCCCTGAGCCTTGGTCCCCTTCCCTGGAAAACAGAGAAAAGTCTGGGTCTTGGGGAGTTTTGAGGATTTGCTGGGCTAATGCAGATGAAGCTAGAGGACAGGGTTTCGGATAGTGGACAGGAAATGGGAGTTCATATCTCAACAAGCAGAAATGTTCTCACGTGTGTTTTACACATTTCCTACAATGAGAAAGAGTATTCCTTCTAGAATCAGAAAAATAGCAAAATCAAGGATTATTATATAGAATGGAAATCCAGTTAGCAGCTCTGTGCAGCTCTAAATGCCAGCTTCCATCTTGCCTCCTTGAATCAAGGGTGTCACTCCTAGTGCCGGGTCACCCACTCTCAGCCATACAACATGCACCCCACCCCTCGCTGCCTTAGATAGTGGTCTCACAGGTATGAATGTTTTCACATCATCCTGACGAAGGAAGTGATCGAGTACCCTGGAATCATATTGAAAGAACTCAACTTCTACAGTTTCCCCCTCAGCCGATATTTTTTTCTCCGTGAAATCTTTGAACAGGTATGGAGAAGGATACAAGAAACCTGACCAGTCATGAAGACATATAGGACAGAGGATGAATTCTTGTTCTGATCTGCCTAGACTATAAACGTCTTTTCTAGCAGCTCAAGTTGGAATCTATGTCAGGGCATCAAGGAGCAAGAAACAGAAAATGTCTCTAAAAGACAATGTTGCTTTCTGAGGTTAAAAGAGGTTGAAGGGCTCAGCATTCAGGAATGAAGGCTTGAATGGAATGATAATGAAAAGGCTGTGAGCTCTATTCTTTGTACCCACCACACCACATAATTCTCCTGAATTACCACTGACCTACTCACTGTTCTGCTCAAAGTCCTTCAGCAGCTTTCCAGCACCTATCAAATCCCACTCCCAGCCCCTAGATGACCACACAGGTCCTCCACTCTGGTTTCCACCTTGACCCTCTGGTTCAGCAAACTCATCACTCTTCCCATGTATGCCCCCTTCCTGCTCATCCGCATCCTGCTCCGTCTACTGTCATCCTTTCCTTCTGTCTCCATATGCCCCACACCCACCTCCACTTCCAGTAGCACTTTTCCTGTCCATTGTCCCTGACCCCTCATCTTACTTTCCCTACCCCCTGCCCTGCCAACACCTCTCCCCTCTCAGCATGCATGTATGTTGCTTGTTGTCAAAATACAGGGGTTCCAAGCATCCAACTAGAATGTCTTTCTTTAAAGCCAAGTATGCCTTAATAATTTGTATTTAACTTTGATTGCCCTCCTTTACAGCCTTGTACCTTATTCAGTCTCAATAAATGTGCCTGGGGTGAGTGCATGAATACCTGGAATGTCCTGGTTTGACTCTCAGAGAGTTTGGCTCTTTCTTCCACAGATCCTGTATGGCCAGGCAGCTGAAATTGCTTGTGGTTGGCACCCAGCCTGGCCAAGGGCTTCCCATATAAATGGGATCCCCAGCTCCTCTTAGAATCCCTCCTCTCAGGAACAATCCCTTTCTGATTGCAAATAAATGCTCGCTATGATACTTTCTGGGTCGAGGTGGAGGCTCGGGCGATGCCATTCTGGGCACTTGGGCTGAAGGGCTAGGCAGTATTGTGTTCCCGGTTTCACAGGGGAGTAGACTGAGCCCTATTGGACTTAAGGGCCAGGGAGCTTGGATTCAAATCTTGACCTGCCAGTTCTATACCCCACACTGTTATCTATAACACAGTAGGGAAGCGGATGTGGCTCAAGCGATTAGACTCCCATCTACCCTACGGAAGGCCTCGGGTTCGATTCCTGGGGCCTCCTGGTGAAGGCAAGCTGGCCAGCACCCATGCAGAGAGCTGACGCAGCGAGATGATGCAACAAAGGGAGACAAGCAGACACAGAAAAGCAAGCAGTAAATGGACACAGAGAGTAGATAGTGAGCATGAGTGGCAAGGGCAGGGGGAAGAAGCAAAGAAAATAAACCTTTAAAAAAAAAAATAACACAATATAACCACAACTTTACCCAATGCTGAGAATCAAGGAAATGTGTGGGGTTAAAAAAAAGGGTTCTCAGGATGGTTTAATTCATTTTTATGTCTGTTCAGATGCAGCTCCAGATACAGCAGATGTTGGCCCCTTTGTACACCTCAATTTATATTTTCTTGCTTTTTCTCCCACTTCACTACAAAACATGTGTCAGCAAATAGTTTTAATCCATTAATGCGCATTGTCTTGCTAGTCTGTTTAGGACTAGCAGCCACCCACTGTGGTTGCTAGTCTGTTTAGGATTAAGGAAATCTGGTTCCCTGGGTTGGGAACACACTGATTACCACACTGAAATATGTCTGTCAAGACCTGCATCACGTGTTGAAGGGGAGCAATGGGTCCTTCCATTTAGGAATAAAGAGATACCCTTGGAAGTGTCCCTCTGAAGAAGGGTAATGTGAGTATCCTGTGTGCTATTTTTTCTAGAACTTGGATGGGGAAGTCATTTTCAAACTCAGGGAACCAGGTAACATTTTACAGTTCAGATTTGTTCCTACTGACTTGCTCTTGTTGATTTCTGGGTTGGGGAAGCCCAATCCAGGTCACATTGGTAACCCGTCGTCCTCGTGCCTTGCTGTTGTCCCAACAGAAGTACACGAAAAGCACTTCCAAGAGAAAATGAACCAACTGAGGAGAAAACAAAGGGCTGATGAGGAAATGAACAAAAGTGAGGAAAGTATAAGTAGAGGGGCAAGTTCCCCCAAGACAGCAGAAGAGGTGGAAGAAGATAAAGATCAAGAAACCCTGTCTTCCCTAAATGAAGAGGTCCTGAGTCAGCCAGAAAATTCTTTGCCTAGCAATGAGATGGATGACTCCAAAGAAGAATCTATTCAGGAGGACATGCAAGTTCAAAGAGAAAGGTCCTTAAAATCATACGTGAGCCAGGAAAATGTGACAGTTCCAGAGGAGGAGGAGGAGGTGGTGGAGGAGAAGGAGGAGGAGGAGCAAAAGGAAAAAAGAGGAGAGTTCCTCTATGGATGAGGTAGACCAGCAACAGTGTAGCTCTTGGGTATGGAGAAGGTTTGCTATGTGCATTCCGTGTGTATCCCTAACACACGCGGGGGTCCTCCATGACCCAGTCTCCATAGAGGTGTGCATGTAAAGAATTCCAAAGGTAATTGTGCCTTTTAAATTTTAGATCCAATTCCTAACTCACAGCCATGCTCTGTAAAAATTCCCCTTCCTCTCCTCACAGCCCATCTGCTACCTACCCTGTCACCGTGCTACAACATGGCTTTCCTGATCTTTTCCTGGTCCTTTGTCTTCCTCAGCTATTCTTCATCGTATGGATCAACTTAGCTTTTCTAAGCAAGAGCTCCCTGCTTCTGCCCAGCCTCACCATTCCTTCTCTCTTTACGTTTTCTGGTTGTGTAACACAGACGATCCACAGCCCTGCTGTAGACAGAAGACTCCTTAGAGACCAGAGAAGTGACTCCAATATAATAAATCTTGCCCTCACCACACATTCATACTCACAGAACAGTAACTTGAATTTCATAATTATGAAATTGTGAAAGTCAGTCTTTCTATATTGTTTGGGGCATTGTACATGAGGATTCGTTTGAGCAGGGATCCTGAATTCAAATGCCCACAGGACATTTGAGAAAAGAGGGCTGGAGGTCAAGTGTAAAACGAGGAGGAGACTGTGCCATCCTTACTGAGCTCCAGCCAACAATGTCACGTGGGAATACAGGCTCAGAATTGCCAGCTCTTCTGATTTTTTAAGGGAAACCAGAAATCTGGATTATGTGAGATTTCCCCATTTTAAAAGCACAAACTTGAGCAGGGGTTGGGGGAATTGTAGGCAGGATTTGGCCCATAGGTCACTGATTACTTTTGAAGCCAAGGAACTTGTGGTTGGGATCCCAATGTCTGTCTGATGATGTCAGCGCTAAAGGCTTATTACCTGCTTAGGCTGAATCCACGGAAGAGATTCTGGGGGAAATCTCCAGAATGATATGGAGTCCTTTAGAGCCTCCAGTGGGAGCACGTGATTTGTCTTCCTTCCCTTGGAAGAAGAAGAGATTCACAAGAGGCCTCATTCCAGCCTGTCTGCCATGCTCATCGACGGCACTTCCGATACCAAGTTCCTAGAACAGGTGATCCTTCCGTACAGTCTAGTTTTAGAAATTAAGGAACAGTGAGTAGGAAAATGTTTTATTCTGATTTCTTGTCCTGGGTTTTATTAGCAAGGTCAAATATTGTAACAAAACATTGAACTAGTTTCATATAGAAAAAGAAAAAGTATAGATAACTGAGGGGAGGGGCGAAAAACAATTAAAAACAACAGATGTACTGGAATTATTTGAAGTCGTTGATACCTCTGTGAGGTGACACTCTTGGCCCCACCCCAGAGGCACTGTTGCTTTGGTCCTTGTACATGAGAATCCATGTTTGCCCTGCGCAGATGCTTTCTGGGTCCTTGTTCCTGATGCATCTATAATTTTAAGGTTTCTTATTTTTTAAAATTGTATAGATATAGAAGTATGCCTATATTGGTTATTTTGTTCTGATTAAGGAACAGATTGATTGCAGAAAATTGAAAAATGTGCAATGAAGAATATAGAAATGACCCATAATCCTACCGCTTAGAATTTACCTCCCCTTACTCCCAAGTTTCTGGGTCTTTTTGTGTTTAAGTTTGGATCAAACTGTAAATGTGTGTCTGACTTTTGGATGGCATGTCCCTTGCCTTCTGACTCTGCAAGATGTAGAAGAGCTAGTGAGCACCTGGTTAGTCGACCTCCCATGTTTACAGATGGGCAGGAGGACGAGACAGGGAGAGGAAGGAGGAAAGCCAGCCGTTCTCACTCTCCTGCACCGTAGAGTCACCTCTGAACTTTCCCCGCTCTCTGCCCACCTTGAAAATGTCTCGATTCCGTCCTCATTCTTCTCCCCCCTCGGCCACAGGACATTGCCTGTCTTCTCCCTAGCCCATACCGCAAAGAACGACAAGAACAGCCAAGAGAGCTTTTATTTATTGAGTTCTCAGTTTGTGCCAGCAAGAATTTTATCCTTTCAATAACTATGAGTGAGGTACCATGATCAGTCCTATTTTGCGGATTAAGAAACTGAAGCTCAGAGAGGTAGTAACTTGGCCAAGATCTGTGAGATAGAAAAGGGTTAGATCCAGGATGTGACTCCAGACTCTGTAATTCCAGAATCTTGTACCAACCATTACACTCTTTGGCCTTGCGACTCACCAGAAACTACTTTCTAATCGGCTGGTGGGATTTGTGTGATGAAGCATGGCATACGTGCAGAAAACCATGGAAATTATATGTGTATAGTTTGATGAATTATCCAAAGGGAACATACCAGTAACCAGTATCCACAAGAAATAGGACATTACCCACACCAGGGGCCCCCCTCACATGCCCATCCCAAGTCACTACCCTCTCTTCCCCAAGGATAACCAACATTCTAACCTCTGAATTCATTTTGTTTGTTTTTGAACTTTATTTAAATGGAAGCTTTATGCCTGGTTTCTTTCATTATGTTTGTAAGATTCTTTAACATGCAGTGGTTCATTTTCATGTCTGTACAGTATTCCACTACAAAAGCTATAACCCATGTTATGTGTGCATTCTGCAATTGATGCACATTTTGGTTGTTTCTAGTTTGTATGTGGTAAACTTATGTATGCATTTCAGTTGGGTATATATCTAAGAGTGGAGTTACTGGGTCGTAGAGAATATCCGTCTTTAGGAGATACCACCAAAGAGTTTTCAAAAGCGGTTGTAACAGTTTACATGCAGAGCAGGGTATGAGAGTTCCAGGTGCAATACATCCTCACCAATACTTGGTGTTATCAGTGGTTTTTATCTGATCCGACTGGTGTGTCCATACTGGTATTTTGCTCTGGTGTGTATGTGCATTTTCCTGGCTATTTGGTTATCTCTTTAGTGAAGGGTCTGCTGAAAACTTTGCCTATTTCTCTGGTGGAGTGCCTGTCTTTTTTCTTATTCATTTATGGGAAGTTAATTATATACACTAGATATGAGTCTTTTGTCAGAAAAATATATGATAAATCTTTATCCCCCTTCTGTTCATGACTTTTTACTCCCTTAATGGTGTCTTTTGATGAGCAGAAGTTCTACGTTTTAATAAGGTTCAATCTATTAATTTTTAACTTTATGGTTAGTGTGCTGTATGTCCTATTTAAGAAATCTGTGCCTGCCCCAAGGTCATGAAAATATTTTCCTATGTTATTTATTGGAAATGTTGTTGTCTTAAACTTGGACATTTCTATCTAAATTCCATCTAGAATGGATTTTTGTTTGTTGTGTGAGATAGGGGTCAAGATGAACTTTTTTCCCCAATGGATGTCCCGTTGACCCAGGCCATTTACTGAGAAGACTGTCTTCTCCCGCTGCTCTACCATGCCTCTTCTGTCATGAGATGTCTGTATGTGTGGCTCTGTGTTGGACTCTATTCTTTTCTGTGGATCTCTGTGTCTGTCCTCGCACCACTCGTTCATTCTGCCTTGACTACTCTGGCTTTATAATATCAGGTGTTATAAGTTCTCTGCCTTTGTTTTTCTTCAAGATTGTGTTCATTCTTCTTGGCCCCTGATATTTCTTTATAAATCTTGGAAATCAGCTTATCAGTTTCCACAAAAAGATGACTGCTCTGCTATTCAATTGTGATTGTCATTGAGTCTGTAGATCTCATGGGGGAGAAGTGACATTTTAACCATCATGGCAAGAAAAAACAACCAAAGACAAACAGAAATTTAAAAAGGAAGAAATGGTAAACTAGGAACAAATATAGCTCCTAGAAATTGACAAGCAAAGTAGCAGCCACACAATAGAAAAATAAGCAAAACATTAATGAACAATTGAAAGAAGAAAATACAAATAGCCCGAAACACATCAAAATATGCTCACTATCAGTCATAGTTTGATGAAATTATCAAATAGAAAATTGAGTCAGGCTGTTGAGAAATAGGAACTTTTTTTCATTGCTGGCAGAAATACAAATTACCTATTAATGGAGGCCATTCATCCATATCTATCAAAATTATAAATGTATTTGTCCTTTGATTCAGCAATCCCAACTCAGGGGATTTATCCTGGAGAAACACCTCCGCACTTGACACACGTACAGGTTATTGTTGCAGACTTTTTTATAAGAGCAAAAGTTCGGAAACCCGTTTTACCCTAGGAGGGGTCAGATTGAATGAATGATGAAAATAGGATGTGGTTGGGGAAAGGAGGAGTGAAAGGAGGACGCTCTTTCTGTGGTCCTGTGCAAGGACCTTCGCTAGTCCTGAACGTTAGCAGAGCTGACCGCTGCTGGTCTGTCCCTCAGACTTCGGGCTGCCTTTTTCGAGCCCCTGGAGAAACGGTTTGACCAGTGTGCCGACAACGCCCAGGTCGTTGTGGCTGCCAAGACTGAGGAGGTGGATTCAGAACTGGAGCTGCATTAATATCTGCACAAGCCGAGAGCCCAGCGCATCGAAAAAGATGTCCACAAGTCAGGGCAGGTACAGACCCTGCTGGGGAGACCCCTGTGTTGCAGAACCTCCCACAGGGTTTGCACCAGCGTGGCTTCACATTGATGAGCTACTCTGTTTACACCACACGTGGCACTTAGCACGTGGTCATCATACTGTGAAGATGCCTGGTGAGGGTCCGCACCTCCCAGGCTTGCTGAGAAATGTGGTACTCAAAATCCACATTCCCGAACATTTAAAAAGAAACAAGAGGGTATCACATGCTGGAATGAAGAGTGTTTTAGCTCCACGTACCCCAGATCTGCTAACGGACCCCTCAGGTACACGTATGCACAGAAGGTGCTCAGAGGCGAGCCTGTAGCTCAGGTTTTGGAACTATCAGGTTCATCCTCTCTTACTGTGGGACTCTGGATAAGTTATCTAACCTCTCTGATCCTCTCTCACCTGCCAAAGTGGGGTGGAGGTGGTGGCAATGAGCCCTCCTTGGATTGGTACCGTGAGGAATCCAGGAGGACCTTGTGCAAGGTGGAACCTCCACAGATGGAAGCCATTACTTTCGTTTATAATCCATGATCCTTAGAAAGATGAGCCATTTCTCTCTTAGGCTGTGAGCTCCATTTATGTTGATGGGAGACACGATCTTAGTTGGAACTGCCAACGATGGTTGTCATTTTTTCCTTTTCATCATACTTCAGTCTAAATCATAGTCCTTTAGAGCTATCAGAAAGCCCTCATAACATCCCATCTGACTTTTCTATTACCTGGAGCAGTGAAAGAGATGTGCATTGAGACAACCAGGCCTTGAATCCTGAAAGGTCCACGCCATTCCCACACTAAACACATGGCAAGGGCAGTGGAGGCAGGACCAGGGATCTTGACCTGAAGAGCCTCTACCCTGCAGCAGCTGGTACTAGTTCCAGGATAGGAATGTCCTAGAGGACATTCAAGAGGACTCCAAGAGGGCCAGCTCCCTTCGTCCTTTTTCAGCTGAGCTCTTACTTCATCAAGAGTGGATCGACAATGTGAAAAACACACAGCCAACCTCATACTCAATGGGGAAAGGTTGAAAGCTTTCTAAGATTGGGAACAAGACAAGGATGCACACTGTCCCCATTGTTATTCAACATTGTACTAGAAGTTCTAATCAGGGCAGTTAGACAAGACAAAAAAATTAAAGGCGTCCAAATAGGAAAAGAGGAAGTAAAACTCTCACTGTTTGCGGATGACATGATCCTGTGCTTAGAAAATCCTGAAGAATCCACGAGAAAGCTACTTGAACTAATGAGTTCAGCAAAGTGGCAGGATACAAGATCAACACGGAAAAATCAGTAATGTTTTTGTACACCACTACTGAACTATCTGAGGAGGAAATCAGGAGGAAAATTCCATTTTCAATAGCAATAAAAAGACTCAAATACCTAGAAGTTAATTTGACCAAAGAAGTACAGGAGCTATATGCAAATACCTACAAAACAATGCTAAAAGAAATTTAAAAAGACCTAAACAAATGGAAAGACATTCTGTGTTCATGGATTGGAAGAACAAATACCGTGACGATGTCGACCTTGCCGAAACTGATTTATAGATTCAGTGCAATACCAATCAAAATCCCAAGAGCTTACTTTACAGAATTAGAGAAGGTAATTACCAAATTCATCTGGAAGGGTAAGTGCACCCAAATAGCCAAAAGCATTCAAAAAAGAAGAGCAATGTGGGAGGAATTTCACTGCCTGACGTTGAAACATATTACAAAGCTACAGTGGTCAAAACAGCATGGTACTGGCATACAAATAGACACATCGATCGGTGGAATAGAATTGAGAACCCAGAAATAAACCCTCACCTATACAGTCAACTGGTTTTTGACAAACCTACCAAGCCCACGCTAATGGGAAAAAACAGTCTCTTCAACAAATGGTGTTGGGTGAACTGGATATCTATAACCAAAAGAAAGAAAGAGGACCCCTATCTCACCCCCTATACAAGAATCAACTCAAATGGATCAAAGATCTAAATATAAAAGCCAGGACCATGAAACTACTAGAAGAAAATGTAGGGAAACATCTTCAAGACCTTGTAGTAGGTGGTGATTTCTTGGACCTTACACCCAAAGCACATGCAACAAAAGAAAAAATAGATAAATGGGACCTCCTCAAAATTAAACACTTTTGCACCTCACAGGACTTCGTCAGAAGGGTGAAAAGGCAGCCAACTCAATGGGAAAAAATATTTGGAAATCACATATCTGATAAGGGTTTAATATCCAGGATATATAAAGACATGTTACAACTCAACAATAAAAAGACAAATGACCCAATTAAAAAATGGGCCAAAGATTTGAATAGACATTTCTCTGAAGAAGTAATACAAATGGCAAAAAAACACATGAAGAAATGCTCAGCATCACTCATGATTAGGGAAATGCAAATCAAAACTACAATGAGATATCATTTTACACCTATCAGAATGGCCACTATTAAGAAGACAGAACTACAAGTGTTGGAGAGGATGTGGAGAGATAGGTACACTTCTTCACTGTTGGTGGGAATGCAGGATGGTACAACCACTATGGAGGACTGTTTGGCAGTTCCTAAAGAAGTTGAATATATACTTGCCATGTGACCCTGCAATACCACTACTGGATATATACCCAGAAGACCTGAGAGCAGTGACACAAACAGACATCTGCACACCGATGTTCATAGCCACATTATTCACCATTGCCAAAAGTTGGAGACAACCCAGGTGTCCATCAACAGATGAATGGATAAACAAACTGTGGTCTATTCACACGATGGAATATTATGCAGCTGTAAGAAGAAATGAAGTCATAAAGCATATGGCAACATGGATGAACCTGGAGGACATTATGTTGAGTGAAGCAAGCCAGACACAAAAGGACAAATACTGTATGAATGCATTACTATGAACCAAATATATTGTGTATATTGTTTGATTCACACACACACACAAACAAAAAACAAAAAACAACAAAAAAATTTACATGTATCCATTACATTTAATTGAGAAATGTATATGTTTATTCATCTGTGTTTACTTTTTAGTTTTTAATTGCTTATGTTTTCAATTATTAAATGTTCAAAAAAAAAAGGAAATTATGCAGTAAGTTGGATGGGGATAAGTGCTGTCAGAGAAAAATTAAGTGGGGACTAAGCTGGGGAGCGCTGGGAGGATGGTGGTGCTCCAATTTTAGATACAGTGACAGGGAAGGCCTCCTTGAGAAGGTGTTATTTGAGCAAAGACGTAAAGAGGTGACAGGGTGAGCCACGCACTCCAGGCAGAGGGATCAGGAAGCAGAAAGGCCCTGCAAGCTTGAGGAACACCAAAGAGGTCAGTCAGTGTGCACTGAGTGAAGAAAAAATGGAGAGAGTAGATGACGTCAGAGTCGGAATGGGGGCAGAGGGTCAAATCTTGAGCATCTTGTAGGCCAATGCAATGATTTAGATTTTCACTCTGACATGGGAATCCACTGGAAGAGGGACATGATTTGATTAAGGTGTTAACAGGAGCCCTCTGCTACTGTGTATTTAAATAGATGATGGGATGGCAAGGCTGCAAATAGGGCCAACAGTCACAGGTTGACCGAGGCTGTAAGAGGTCAGATTCTGGAGAGATTTTGAAGGCAGATCCTATAAAAGGTGTGAATTAGATGAGGGGTGGTGAGAGGGAGATGAGTCAAGGATCCTAGTAAATGATATTTAGTAAATTGTTGTTATAGGAAGAGATAATCAAAGATTATACAGCCAAAGAGTGTAGGGATAAAAATATTTTAAAGGTATATCGAGCAGTTAGTTAATAAAAAATATGATGTTATTTAAAAAAAAAAAAATGGGCAAAAGACTTGAATAGACATTTCTCCAAAGAAGAAATACAAATGGCAAAAAAACACATTAAGAAATGCTCAACATCACTCATGATTAGGGAAATGCAAATCAAAACTACAATGAGATATCATTTTACACCTATCAGAATGGCCACTATTAAAAAGACAGAGAACTACAAGTGTTGGAGAGGATGTGGAGAGATAGGAACACTTCTTCACTCTTGGTGGGAATGCAGAATGGTACAGTCACTATGGAGGACTGTTTGGCGGTTCCTAAAGAAGTTGAATATAGACTTGCCATGTGACCCTGCAATACCACTACTCAGTCTATACCCAGAAGAACTGAGAGCAGTGACACGAACAGACATCTGCACACCGATGTCCATAGCCACATTATTCACCATTGCCAAAAGTTTGAAACAACCCAGGTGGCCATCAACAGATGAATGGATAAACAAACTGTGGTCTAGTCACATGATGGTATTTTATGCAGCTGTAATAAGAAATGAAGTTGTAAAGCATATGGCAACATGGATGAACCTGGAGGACATTATGTTGAGTGAAGCAAGCCAGACACAAAAGGACAAATACTGTATGAATGCGTTACTATGAACCAAATATATTGTGTAAGATATTGTGTGATCCCCAAAAAAAAAAAAAAAAAAAAAAGTCAGTTGTGAGTTTGTTTTTGTTTTTAACAATGAAAATAAAATACATTTGAGTTATTAAAAAAAAAAAAGCACGAATCGACAGCCACTGTGCTGGGGTGAGCAAGATGCTGAAGAAGGAGAGGATGATGTTCTGCCAGTTCCAAGAAGAGGAACACACAAGGAGCAAAAACTTCTACCGCAAGATTTATGACATGGAGCACATTTTCCTAAATGCCACGAGGAATCACAAGTAAGGGCCCTGGGAGTCTGGATCCCCACAGCACGGCTCTAGACTCCCAGGCAGGGTGTGCTTTCCAGGAAGCAGTCCCTCCCACGGAACAAAGTTGCAGTGTTCCAGGTGCCAAGAGGAAGGGAGTAAAACTCCTGGATGAACTGTGCATTTCCCCAGGGTTCTGTCTGAAATCACCCTCCCAGACTCCAAGATGCTTCTCTTTAGCAAATACATGGGCCAGGCCTCTGGGGAGACCAAGGGGAATTCCCTGCAATCTCTCCCTTTCAGAGGCTGTGAGGTGACCGGGGTGGGTAAGCAGCCAGGAAAAAGATCATGGTCCAAATAGCCAGGGGACAAGGGCGTAAACAACTCACCCTGCAAGGTCAATGATGGGAGAGAATACTTCCCATCGGGAGATCAGGAGGTGGCATTGGAAAGACCACCTGGTGTGGGAAGAAGACAGATGAGAAGAGGGCAGAATTTTCCTATCAGAAAAGGAGCACTGGCAACGTTCAAGGTTGGGCTGTGCTCACAGCAGAGGAAGGAGTTCGGGGGAGGCCATGTAGGGAATTGGAGTGGAGGGACTTGGGTGCTCAGGGGGCACCAGCCAGGTAAGGAGTGAAGAGCCCTCACAGGTGTCTCCAGGGCATCAGGTACATATGGAGCAGCTGGTTAGGTGGGCTTGGTCGAGAAGAGGGAGGTGGCAGGGTGCTGTGTTGGGAGAGCACCAGGGACACCGGTGCCATGTTGCCAGGTTTAAAGAGAAGGCATGTTGGAGGGAGGACAGAGATCCAGTAGAAGGTAGGGATTCTTTTACAAATTTGGTGGTAGGGGCCAGAGCTGCTCTCTGATCCAGCGTGCTGAGAGTTACCCTGTCCTGCACAGTGCCGGCATTTTGAGCTTCCTCTAATGCCCTACTCTCTATCCAGAGAGGCCAGGTTGTAGTTCTGATGGCCCCATCGTGGGGCAGGGTGTGTAGAGCTCAAGCAGCCTGGGGAAGGGGGTGCTCTCAGACCCACTCAGGTCACCATCCTTGCTCTCCTGAACCTTGCAGGCTGGTCATTCTCAGCAGCACACTGCAGCGGGAGCGGCTCATCTATGTGGATGTCATCCAGGTGTCCCTGCAGTTTCCGGCAGTACTTGGCGGAGAGCCTGAGCAAGCTCCGCTATACCAGCGTCAAGTTCGTCAAGAACTGCAAGTGAGAACCAGAATCTAGGGGCCTCTGCAGGCCAGCAGGTTTCTCTGTAGAAAGGTTGCCTTGTTTCCCCTTTATTTATTTATTTATTTTAAGATTTTATTTATTTATTCATTTATCCCCCCCCCCCCCGCTGCCTGCGCTAGCCAGGTCAGCCAACCACACCGTGCGGGCGGGCCCGCCCCCACCAGGAGGCCCCGGGAACCGAACCCGGGGCCCCCCACATGGCAAACGGGAGCCCCACCGAATGAGCCACAGCTGCTTCCCTCCCCTTTATTTTTTGCCCTACTGATCTTAACTCATTTGTAAATGAGGATAATCCTAGGTTTAGTCTTTGACATTTGTGACAGGCTTTATTTGTTTTTTAAAGTCATATTATTTCTGCAATCACAAATCTTACATTCATTGCGACATGATCAAACATGGAACTATATAAAGTAAATAGTAGAAGCCCTCCCAGATGCATTCTCTATGCATGTGTTTGTGTGCCCACATATATGTGTACATTAATGAATGATGTTTTGTACAGAAATGGAATCTTAGAACACATGCTCACCACAACAATTCATGGTATACATCTTCTATTCAGTATCTGAAACTAATACCTCTGTTTTAAAAATCATTGAAAATTTTCTGATTATAAAAATAATACATGGAGACTCGCCCTGATCAAGATGGCACAGAAAATGTGAATATTCTCGCTGTCCTGATTTTGTGATAATCAGGGTAGTTCATACATTCGGTATATAGAAACCATGCATGTGTCCCCAGACCTAGTTTTTCTCCCTAGGTCTGGTTTTTAGAATGCTGGTGATAAACTAAGCCTGATTTATTATATGGCCATCCTGTATGGGGAAAGATTATAACTTTGGGTATATTTGGTCAACCTTAAGAGAGATAGCAGGGGGACAGATGTGGCTTGCGGGGTTGGGAGTCTGTCTCCCATATGGAGGGACATGGGTTCGATCCCCGGGACCTCTCGGTAAAAATAGAATAAAGAAAAATATAGAAGGTGTGTGGGCCACTAGGCCCTGTGTGCAGGAGAGCTTCCAGTCCCAGTGAGCGCGTGAGCCACTAGGCCCCACGAGCAGGTGAGCCACCAGGCCCCTTGCACACGTGCATCCCCAGGTCCCGCCAGCCACGCAGCAAGATGATGACGTAACAGGAGAGTGACACAAGGATGAGCCAAGAGGAGACATACTGAAAAACCAGGAACTAAGGTGGTACAGGCAGTAGTAGGACGCCTCTTTCCCACATCGGATGTTCCGAGGATCGAATCCCAGTGAAGACAGGAGGAGAAGGATGAGAAGAGAGGGCAGGAAACGGACACAAAGTTGCCCAGCAAATGTAGACAGAAACAGCAAAAACGGGGGAAGGGGGTGTAAAAATGTATGAAAGTAAATAAATAAATAAATCCTTAAAAAACTTATAGGGGAGGAAGATTCAGACTCTAGTTAGTAGTAATAATTTGATGATGTTCTTTCATGATTTCTTCACAAATGTTTCACAAGAATACAGGGTGTTTGTGGGGAGGGGATGTATGGGAGCCCTATGATGTTATGCATGTTTGTTTTGTAAGATCACAGTGTTTACTGAACACTTATAGTTTATGTATGTTCATATATGAATGATATACTTCAATAAATTGTTTAAACAACAACAAAAAAGATGGCACAGAAAGACGCTGCAGGGCTCCATCCCTCCGCACATGCTTTGAACCACTGCAAAGAACTATCATAAACATCTTTCTAAAACTCCGGAAAACAGGTAATGGGTTGTAGTACCTGGGCAATCACTGAAATCAGAAAATGCCACTGAAATGCAAGTGGCTGCCACAGTGCCTTGGCTGACCCCTCCTCCATCCCCTTTCTGGTTCTATGAGGAGCAGGCCACTCTCCCAGTGCAGATACTGGGTCTTAGATCTGGAAGGAGCAGGGTAACCCTCTTGCACATAGTGGGAGCACAGATACCTGGCCCGGTTTGTCTGCTGGTGGCCTGAGGGACTTGCTGATCCAGAACTTGACCTGCGGCTAGAAAGCTGCTCACTGAGCTCTCCTACAGAATGCAGTGGGAGGGCAGTGAAGTCGTGCTGCGTGGGGCCAGGGATTTCTGGCTGTAGGGCATACAGTGCAGTGCTGGGTCTGTGAGGAAGCTGTTTTCTAGAGAAGAGGGGACATTTGTATCTGTGTAACTGGGGGAAATCCTAGGACATACACATATGCATGCTGACGACAACAGGCATGCCCAGCTTCGGCCTGGAGCTATTTTCCAAAGTCAGTTTATGGCTCAGCCCTGAGGGGGGCACCTACAACGACTGGGAGGCTGTTTTCTTTTTTTCCTTTTTTTTTTTTTTTTTTTTTAATTATTAATATTTTTTGGTTATTTCTTTGAGGTCAAGGTAAGGTCTAACACTAGCTGAATATAAGATTAAGGAACACATGCCTCAGAGTCTAAATTCCAGTGATAAGACACTAAAATATCAAAATGTCCAGGCTTCAACAACAGATTACAAAACATGCAAAGACACAGGAAGTGAACGCCCAGGCAAAGGAGAAGATTAAAGAAACTATCAGTGAGGAGGATCAGACCTGGGGCATCCCAGGCAGACTTCAAAAAAATAGTACTAAATATGCTCAAAGAGCTAAAGGAAATCAGGAAAACAATAACAGATGAACAGAAATAGACTATCAATAGAGAGAAATGATGAAAAGGAACCAAAGAGTGCAGTAGACCACAGTAATAGAAATTTAAAATTCACTAGAGGGGTTCAACAACAGATTGGTACTGGCAGAAGAAAGAATTCGTGAACTTGAAGATAAGACAATTGCAATCATCCGTCTGAGGAGGAGAAAGAGGAAAGAATGAAGAAAAGTGAACAGAGCCTGAGGAACCCTTGGGACACCATCAAGATGCCAATATACGCATTGTGGGAGTCTCAGAAGGAGAAGAAAGGAGCAGAGAGAATATTCAAAGAAATATTGGGTAAAAACTTCCCAAATTTAATGAAAGAGATTAATATATACGTCCAAGATGCTTAACAAACTCCAAACAGGATAAACAGAAATAGACTTACACCACGCCATGTTATACTCAAACTGTCATATGCCAAGAAGTGGATGTGACTCAAGCATTTGGGTGTCCGCTTACCACATAGGAGCTCCCAGATTCGGTTCTTGGTGCTTCCTAGAGAACACAAGCAAGAAATCAAACTGTGACGATGAGCTGGTGCAGTGAGCTGATGCAACAAGATGATGCAATAAGGAGACAGAGGAAACACAATGAGAAACACAAGAAAGCAGGAAGGAGATGGCGCAAGAGATTGAGTGCCTCTCTCCTACATGGAGATCCCAGGTTCACTTCCCA
Source organism: Tolypeutes matacus (assembly GCA_026826555.1). Lineage (NCBI taxonomy): Eukaryota > Metazoa > Chordata > Mammalia > Cingulata > Chlamyphoridae > Tolypeutes > Tolypeutes matacus. Next base: position 1,625,840 of record JAKSZT010037198.1, on the reverse strand, counting down.
GTGCCTCCTAAAGAGAAGATGAGCAGACACAGCGCACAATGAATAGACACAGAGAGCAGACAGCAAGCACAAATAAAGGGGGGTGGGATTAATAAAGTAAATTAAAAAAACAAACACAAAAAAACCACAACTCTTAGGACAGTTTCTCAACCTCATCACTATTTAAAAAAAAAAAAAAAAAAGCAAACAGCTGTCACATGCCACAGATACAGAATTCTGAGAGCCGCAAGAGAGAAACACCATGTCACATACAAGTGAGCCTCATTAAGATTAAGTGCCAATTTCTCATCTGAGACCATGGGGTAACCGTAGGCAGTTGGAAGAAATATTTATAGTGCTGAAAGCAAAACATCACCAACCTAAAATTCTGTATCCAGAAAAATAGTCTTTCAAAAATGAGGGAAGCATTAAGATATTCCCAGATTAAAAAAAGCTAAGAGACTTCGTCTCCACTAGATCAGCCTTACAAGAAATACTAAACGAAGTTCTGCACGTTGATGGGAACGGACGCTAGGCAGTTGCCTGAAGCCACACAAAGAAATAAAGATCTCCACACAGAGAAATAAAGATCTGCCATACTTACAGGATCTAAAAGGCAAAAAAAGGCATAAAATGTAATAATAATGGTTTTAGACTCACGATGTATAAATATGTAATTTGTGACAAGAACTACATAAAGGTGGTAGAACAGAAGGGTATAGGAACATAATTTATGTGTGTTCTTGAAGTTTTAAGTTGGTAGCAAATGAGGTTGTTAAAGATGTAGGATGTTAAATTTATGCCCCATGGGAACGCAAAGAAAATATACGATAATAGGGAAACTCATAGAGACAGAAAGTAGAGTACAGGTTACGGGGGGCAGGCCATGGGGAGTTAATGAAAAATGAGTGTAGGGTTTCTGTTTGGGTTAAAGGGAATATTCTAGTACTGGATGGTGGTGAAGGTACTGCAACATTGTGAATGTGATCAACCCCCCTGAATGGTATGAGAGGGAGGGGCTGAGATGAGATGATTTATGATGTACATCTGTTTCCACAAATTTTAAATAAGCTAAACTAAAGAATTCAATAAAAATTAATTGTAATGCATGTTACTGGATGGGATATAAGAATGGAAGAGAAAAGCCTCAAGAACATTTTGGGGACATAAGGAAAAATTAGAAAATAGAATGTAAGCTTTATATCAATGTTAAATTTCTTGAACCTAAC
>JAKSZT010037198.1:1508677-1584613 GCA_026826555.1 Tolypeutes matacus | reverse complement strand
TGTCTGTGTGGTGGGTCCCTCCTGTGTGGCTCACAGTGGGTGCTGTGGTGGTGCAGGACAGGGCAGGAATCTTCTCGAGGTCTGTGGTCTTAGCTGCCTTCGCATGTCATCTTGGTTGCACATTAGGGCACTGTGAACACAGAGATAAATTGTGTTTGCTTGTTTTGTTTGGAGCAGGGTTGCTTCCCCACTACCTAAAAATGGAATTTAGAGGACTTTAGCTTCCCAGGTCTCATATGAAACAATTACTTGAAATTTAAGAAAAGGGCTACAATTTTTAATCTTGAATGATTGGTTTAGGGATTTGTGATCAAAAAAGACTTCTTAATTTCATTGGATAGTTCAAAACTGAGACACCTTTAAAAAATTTTTTGAAACATAACAAAAATCATTTAAACCATTTTCAAGTATAGAAGTCAGTGGTGTTAAATACATTGACAATGTTGTGTAACTTTCGCCACAGTCCATTTCTAGAACTTTTTCATCACCCCAACAAAACCTCTTGTCCATTAAGCAAAAGCTCCTCCAATCCTCCCTCCCTCCAGCACCTGGTAATCGCTATTGTGCTGTCTGTCTCTATGAATTTGCTTATTCTGTTTCATGCAAGAGAAACCATACAATATTTGTCCTTTGGTGTATGGATTATGTCACTCACCATGATGTCTTCAAGATTCAGCCATGTTGAAGCATGTACCAGCACTTTGTTCCTTTTGATGGGTGAATAATATTCCATTGTATGTAATAGCACATTTTGTTGATCCATTCATCTGTTGATGGGCATTTGGGTTGCTTCTACCTTCTTGCTATTGTAAATAATGCTGCTGTGAACATTGGTGTAAAAATATCTTTTGGGGTCCGTTTTCAGTTTTTGGGATCGCCTGGTCATCTGCTAATTCTGTGTTTAAATTAAACGAGGAACCGCTAAACTGTTTCCCACAGCAACTGCACCATTTTACAACCCCACCAACAACGTACAAAAGGTCCTTATTTCTCCACATCCTTGCCAACACTTGTTAATGTCTGTTATCTTAATAATAGCTATCCTAGTGGATGTGAGGTGGTATCTCCTTGTGGTTTTCATTGGTATTTCTCTAATAGCTTATGACATGAGCATTTTTTCATTGCTTATTGGTTATTTGTATATCTTCTTTGGAGAAATGTCTCTTCAAATCCTTTGCCCATTTTAAAATTATGTTTGTCTTTTTATGATTGTGTTGTAGGATTTCTTTATTTATTCTGCATACTAAACCCTTATCAGATATGTGACTTGATACTATTTTCTCCCATACTTTAGGATGTCCTTTCACTTTCTTGATATAGTATTTTGGTTCAAAAAGTTTTTAATTTTGAGGAAGTCCAATTTATATATATCTTTCTTTTGTTGCTTGTGCTTTTGTTTGTAAAATCTAAAACTCTGTTGCATCATACAAGGTCCTGAAGGTACTTTCCTATATTTTCTTTTAAGAGTTTTATAGTGTTAGCTCTTATATTTAAGCTGCTTGATTCATTTTGAATTAATTTTTATATATGGTGAAAAGTAGGGGTCTAAATTCATTCTTTTGCATGTGAATTTCCACTTGTTCCACCACCATTTATTGAAGAGACTATTCTTTTCCCATTGAATGGATTTGGGGCCTTGTCAAAAATCAACTGGCATAGATGTGCAGGTTTATTTCTGGACTCCCAATTCTATTCATTGGTCTATATGTCTATCTTTAAGCCATACCACACTGTTATCATTACTATAGCTTTGTAGTAAGTTTTGATTAGGAAGTGTGAGTCCTCCAAATTTGTTCTTCTTCAAGATTGTTTTGGCTATTTGGGCTCCTTGCTATTCCATATGAATTGAAGGGTTTTCTTTTCCATTTCTGCAAAAAGAGGCTGCTGGAATTTTGATAGGGATTGCATTGAATCTGTAGAACACTTTCGGTTGTATTGGCATCTTAACACTATTAAGTCTTTCACTCTATTGACATGGGATGTTTAGCTTTTCTTTAAGTTCTTTTAGCAATGTTTTGTAGTTTTTACTTCCTTGTATTTATTTATTCCTAGATATTTTATTTTATTTTTGTAGACACAATTGTAAATGGAATTATGATTCTTAATAACCTTTTCAGATTCTTCATTACTGGTGTATAGAAACACTACTGATTTTTTGCCAGTTGATCTTGTACCCTGCAACTTTGCTGAATTCATTTATTAGCTCTAGTAGCTTTCTTGTGGATTCTTTGGGATTTTCTATGTATAGGATCATGTCATCTGTGAATAGATATCGTTTTATTTCTTCCTTTCCAATTTGGATGCCTTTTATTTATTTTTTCTTGCCTAACTGTCCTGGCTAGATCATCCAGTACAGTGTTGAACAGCAGTAGTGACAGCGGGCATCCTTGTCTTGTGTCTGATCTTAGGGGGAAAGCTTTCAGTCTTTCGCCGTTGCATATATTGGCATCTGTGAGTTTTCCATAAATGCCCTTTATTATATCGAGAAAGTTCCCTTCTATTCTTAATTTTCTGAAAGTTTTTATCATAAAAGGATGTTGGATTGTGTCAAACACCTTTTCAGCATCAATTGAGAAGATCCTGTCTTGTTTTTTTTCCCCCTTCATTCTATTAATGTGGTGTATTGTATTGATTTCATTTGTTGTTGATTTCAGTTGATTTTCATTTGTTGAGCCACTCTTGCATTCCTGGAATAATTCCCAGCAATGTATGTATAATCCTTTTAATATTTTGGGGGGTTCATTTTACCAGTATTTTGTTGAAGATTTTTGCATCTATAGTTTTAAGACATATTGGTCTGTAATTTTATTTTCTTGTGCTGTCTTTATCTGGCTTTGGTATCAGGTGATGTTGGCCTCATAGAATGAGTTACAAAGTGGTTCTTCTTTTTCTACTTTTTTAAGAGTTTGAGAAAGATTGGTAGGATGTTTGGTAGAATTCTGCAGTTGAGCTATTCAGTCCTGGACTTTTCTTTGTTGGGAGGTTTTCATTATCAATTCAATCTTTTTGGTTATTATAGTTCAGTTGAGATTTTCTATTTCTTCTTGATCAGTTTAGGTCATTTGCATGTTTCTTGGAAGTTGTCCATTCCATCCAGGTTATCAAATTTGTTGGCATACAATTGTTCATAGTATTCTTTTATAGTCATTATTTTTGTAAGGTCAGTAATAATGTCCCTTCTTGCATTTCTGATATTTGTGCTCTTTCTCTATTTTTTTTGGTCAGTCTAGCTAAAAGTTTGTCAATTTTATTGATCTTTTCAAAGAACCAACTTTTGATTGTGTTGATTTTCTGTGTTGTTTTTCTATTCTCTATTACATTTATCTCCACTCTCATCTTTATTTCCTTCTGCTAACTTTGGGTTTAATTTGTTCTTCATTTTCTAATTCCTGTAGGTGTCAAGTTAAGTTATTGATTTGTGATCTTTCTTCTTCCTTAATGTGGGCATTTACAGCTCTAAACTGAACCCTGTCTTCCCTGCATCCCATAGTTAATGGTTTGTTGTGTTTTCGTTTTCATTCATTTCTAATTCCCCTTGGGATTTATTCTTTGACACATTGGTTGTTTAAAAGTATGTTGTTTAATTTCCAAATATTTATAAAGTTTTCAGATTTCCTTCTTTTAGCTCTAGCTTCATTCCCTTGTGGTGAAGTAGATACTTCACATGATTTGAATCCTTTTTGATTTATTAAGCCTTGATTTGTGGCTCATTCCATGGTCTATCCTGGAGAATGACCCACGTATACTCGAGAAGAATGTATAGTCTTCTGTTGTTGTGTGGAGTGTTCTGTTCGTGGCTGTTAGGTATAATTGATTTATAATGTTGTTCAAGTCTTCTATTTCCTTACTGATCTTCTGTCTAGATGTTCTAGCAATTATTGAAAGTGGTATATTGAAATCCCTATTATTGTAGAACTGTTTCTCCCTTCAATTCTGATAAGTTAGGGGCTCTCTTGTTAGGTGCATATATGTTTGTAATTGTCATATCTTCTCGTTGTATTGAACCTTTTATCATTATATAATGTCCTTCTTTGTCTCCTATAGCCTTTCTTTTTTTTTTTTTTTTTTTTTTTTTTTAAAGATTTTATTTATTTATTCGTTTATCCCCCCCTTGCTGCTTGTGCTCGCTGGGTCAGCTAACCACGCCGTGCGGGCGGGCCTGCCTTCACCAGGAGGCCCCGGGAACCGAACCCGGGGCCTCCCATATGGTAAACGGGAGCCCTACTGATTGAGCCACAGCCGCTTCCCAACCTATAGCCTTTCTTGACTTGAGGTCTATTTTGTCTGACAATAATATACTCACCCCATCTCTATTTTGGTTACTATTTTCCTGGAATATCTTTTTCCATTTTTTTTTACTTTTAACTTCTTTGTGTCTTTGTATCTAACATGAGTCTCTTGTAGACATATAGATGGAACATATTTTTTATCCAATATGTCTATCTTTGCCTTTTAATAGGTAGTTTAATCCATTCACATTCAAAGTAATGATTGATAGGGAAATATTTACTAATTCATTTAGCTATTTGTTTTCTATTTGTCTTATATGTTTATTTGTTCCTTGAATATTCCATTACTGCCTTTTTGGTATTTAGTTGATTTTTGTAGTGAACCATTTTGATTTTCTTCTTTCCTTTTCCTGTATCTTTTAGTTAGTTACTTAGTGGTTACCGCTTTGATTTCAATTAACATCTTAAACTAATAACAACCTAGTTTGAATAATACCAGCTTACTTTCAGTAGTGTACAAACACTCTACTCCTATATATCTTTGCCCCTCACCATTTATAATGTTATTATCTCATTACATCATTATATACTGTGTGCTCTTTAACGCTTTTATATTTTTGACACATTTACATTTTAAGTCATATTGTGGGGGTTGAGCAATTAAAACCAAGAGGACAAAAATGCAGGATTTTATATTTACCTTTACCGGTGTTCTTTATTTTCTCTTACTATCTAGTTACTGTCTAGTGTCCTTTTATTTTCACCTGAAGGATTCCCTTTAACATTTCTTGAAGAGTAGGTCTTCTAGTAATTAACTCTTTTAGCTTTTGTTCATCTGCAAATTTCTTAATTTCTTCTTCATTCTCGAAGAATGATTTTGCCAGCTATAGAATTATTGGTTGATAGTTTTTTTTCTTTAAGGACTTCAAATATGTCATCCCACTGCCTTCTGGCATCCGTGGTTTCTGATGAGAAATCAACTGTTAATCTTAATGAGGATCACTTGTTTGTGATGAGTCGTTTCTCTTGCTGCTTTCAAAATTCTCTCTTTACCTTTGGGTTTTGATAGTTTCGCTAAAATGTGCCTTGGTATAGATTTCATTGAGTTTATCCTGCTTCGAGTTCATTGAGCTTCTTTGATCTGTATATCATGCCTTTCATCATATTTTGGGATGTTTTTGCCATTATTTCTTCAAATACTTTTTTGCTCTTTTCCCTCTGGTCCTTCTGGGCTGCCTATAATGCATATGTTGATACGCTTGGTGTTGTCTCATAGGTCCCTTATTCTTTTTTCTTTCTGCTCTTCAAACTGGATAATTTCAATAGTCTTATCTTCAAGTCTGCTGATCCTTTCTTCTGCCTGTTCAAATCTGCTGTTGAATCCCTCTGAGTTTTCATTTCAATAATTGTACCTTTCAACTCCAGAATTTCTGTATGATTCCTTTTTGTAATTTCTATCTCTTTATTTTTTCAGACAACATATTCCGAACTTCTTTGGTGCTTTGTCTATGGTTTCCTCTAGGCCATTGAATATATTTAAGACAGTTGATTTAATGTCTTTGACTAACAATTGCAATGTATGAGCTTCCTCAAGGATGCTTTCTGTCAAATTGTTTTTTTCCTCTGTATTGGCCATGTGTTCCTGTTGCTTTGTGTATTTTATAATTTTTTGTTGAGAGCTGGTCATTCTGAGTATTATGTTACTGTAAATCTGGATAATTAGATAATTCTCCTACTACTCTGGTGGTTTTCTTGTTTGTGGAGGGCTGGAACTGTCCATTTGTGACTTCTTCTATTCCCAGACTATTACAGTTCCCAAATGGGGAAAAGAGGAAAAAAGTAAACAGCCTCTTTAGGATTTCTCTACAGATTTGCATGTGGGGATTGAAACAGTGGCCATCCTGCATGCTGGCCCCCCAGTGATCAAAAGCAGTGATCAGCAGTCAGAGCACACACCCTTTGGGTTTTGGAAGACAAGGTCCTTACTGCCCACCCTGACACCAGCAGACCCCAGCAGGAACATGAGTCTCAGTTCCCACAGCTGTCTGCCAAGTGGTTGGGAGATGGGGGATAGTAGCTACTGGAAGGAAGGTGAAATTCACCTGTATTTACCAAAATTTACCAGCCTCTTCATTCAGCTCTTCCCTGGATGCTGCAAGTATTCCATTAGACTCCAGAGTTCCCAAATAGTCAATCCAGATAGTTCCTGTCAATACTGTTGTTGTTTTGTGGGAGGGACCAATTCTTGGAGTACACTGTCCGGCCATCTTCCCACAATCCTCTGAAACGCTTTTAAGATATATTTTTTTAATGTAAAGAATCTGTCAGATTTGATGGTGCCTTATAGTTTGATGGTTAAAAGTTTGGGCTTTGGAACTGCAGTTTGGCTTGAAAACCTGTCCCTGATGCTGACTGGCCTTTAGGATCTTCTCAGTTTCTGTTTCCCCCAGTGTAATCCAGGGGTGATTACTCCAGCTCGCATTCTAAGGCTCAAACGAGATTCTCTAGGCCCAAGCTGGCACCCATTGAGCACTGCCTCTGGGGGACCTGCCATTCTCGTACTTGGTTGGGTCACGTTTCTGTAACTTCTCATCCATAGCCTTGCTTGAGTCTCAGGTTAATGTTATAAATTTATTTTGAGGTTTCTGTATCTTGAGGTCTTTGTATCTTATTTTGTTTTGATTTTAAATATCTAGCATAAATGTTGAACTGGAAAAATGAACCTACAACAGTTGTGATAATCAATTGAACCAGGCTTTTAAAAGTTCATGATTAACAAGGCCAAAGAAATCAGTCAAAAACGAATGGAATGGGGTAGCAGATGTTGCTCAAGTGGTTGAGCGCCTGTTTCCCACGTACAAGGTCCTGGGTTCGATCTCTGGTACCTCCTAAAAACAACTACAACAGGAAAGAACAAATGGAATAAATCTGTTCTTTCAGTCCTCTAGGAAAATGTACTCTAGTTAACAATGGTGTTTAATCTATCTGCACAGTAGAGTCACCTGGAGTGCTTTTTAAAATTATCCTTCCTAGTCTTAACTTGGACTTTTTTTTTTTTTTTTTTTTTTTTTGAGGTACCAGGGCTTGGAGATTGAACCCTGGACCTCGTATGTGGGAAGCCCATGCTCAACCACTGAGCGACATCAGCTTCCCTGAGTTGGTTTTTTCATTTGTTTGCTTGTTGTTTGTTTTTTTGTTTTTTTTTTTAATAAGAGGCACCAGGAATTGAATCTGGGACGTCCCATGTGGGAAGCAGGCTCTCTACCGCTTGAGCCATATCCACTCCCCACATCAGTATTTCTTGAGCTTCCCCAGATGATTCTTAAGTGCAGGCAAATTTGAGAACCACTGTTCTAGAATAATCACTCTTTATTTACATTTTATTTTTGCAATTAATGATAATTAAAGTGATGTACTAAAGAATCCTATATTCATATGGAATGGAAAGTGGACAAGGTGTGTCCAGGACAAATCAAAGTCATGAACTCTCCTTGTACAGAAGCAGGCCACATGGGAAGCTTCTTGAGACAAGGCAGTCCTTTTGTCTAGAGTGAATGCATGATCATTTTGTGCTGGGGTGCTGCCTGCACAGTTGGGGTTGACTGATGGAAGACAGGTGGCCAAATGATGTCACTCACCTTACTTCGAGTTTCATGGTAGTATTTCTCAATCTACATTTTTGTCCTTTATACTACATTCTCTTGGTGTTTCTTTACCCAATATTGAAGGCTCTTTTCCTTTGTGGTTAAAAAGAGTAATAAATGCTCACCATTCAACATTAAAACGGTGAGGGAGATAAAGTAGTAAGTAAAAACTCTCCCTCCATAGTAGCACCCCTTCTCCTCCCAGGGAAGGGCCACCGTTAAACCAGAATATATAGCTTCCCACACATACGTAGGGTGCAGTGGGCCAAGCGGGTGAGAGTGGGGACGCTGGAACCCGACTGCCCAGATTCAAGGCCCTGCTCAGCCTCTTGCTATCTTTGTTATTTAATCCCTATTCCTAAGCTTCCTCACTTGTAAAAAATAACCTTAATAATAGAACCTGCCTTTTAGCCTCATTATGAGAACTAATTGAGTTAGACTAACAACTGGCCCGTGATAAGTGCTATGTAACTGTCGGTTATTGTTATTTTATATGTATTTGCATCTATGAAATATAAATGGTACCACTCTAGACATACCATTCTGGAACTTCTTTTCTGCATTTACCTGTATATCTGAGACCATGTTCCCTTTTTCTTTCTCCATAAGCCACTGTCGTTTCTTGCCTTTCTTTGTGCTCCATCCTGGGAACACAGGCCGCAGGGTGCAGGTGCTGTCTGCCTGTGCTGCCTTTTCCTGGGGCCTCGTCTGTCACTGTGGAGCTCTGAGGGCAGCCTCATCACCTCCATTGTTTCTCCCCTAGTTCCTGAGAAGATAAGCACCATCACCCTTCAAGGGCAAAGAAACTACAAGAAGGAGAGCTACGAGAAAGCTCTAGTGAACTTTCAGGAAGAGATCATGCAAATCGGGATGGTGAGGATCTCCCTCTCCCTCCTCTTCCTTTCACATGCCTATCTTAAGGCGCGCTCGTCATGGCACACACCCTCACTTTCCACCCCAGCTTACTGGTCCACAGTGCCTCGCCATGGCTTGGACAGAGTCCTCACAGCCATTTTTTGAGTTTTGAGTGCCTCCTGGCTAGGTGCTAAGCTCGTGATGAGCATAGGTCCCTAATTCTTGGAACAGCTCCAGAAGATATGTTCTGTTATTATCTCCATTTTGTCGCTGAGACCTAGAGAGTCTTGCCTGAGGTCACACAACACGTAAGTGGCCAACTGGGAGGTGGACCCATGGTCTGATGTCAAAACTCAGCCATTGACCTCCCTGCTCAGTCCTAGGCCCTGCCATTGATCGCTCAATGCCTCTGGCCTTACCCACCCCCCATACTTGGTTCCCCCTGTTCCTCTCCAGAGACCGTATCCCTAGTCACACTGCTCTCCAGAATGTTTCCTAAATGAGACCAGCCTTCTTGCCTCTGAGCCTTTGCCCTCCCCACTTACCATTACCTCTTTCTCCCCATGTATTCCCTGCCTGGATTCACCTGCCCTGGATTCTTGGAGCTGGTTTAGTACCTGACACCAGCTCACCACCTTCCCATGTGCATCCCAAGGATACATGAGCTCAACTGCCAGTCATGAGTGCAGAGGCCTTGGTCACATGACTTCACTGAGCCTCAGTTTCCTTGTCTGAAGTACACTGGAAATTCTTTCATTTGGCCAATTCTTTAATAAGCACCTGCATTGCCAGGCTGTGGTGGGAACCAGATGGCTGCCTTGTCCTCAGCTGTGAATTGTGGGTCACTGACTCAGCTCCTTAGGGCTGGGTGGTGATGATCATTTCTGGAGACATGCCTGCACTGCCCTGTTGCAGGGGGGGCGTGTGTGCTGTGGCCATCACACTCCTGGCCTATTTTAGGAAATGGAGCCTCGCATCGTGGAGCCGGGGGTGCTTCTTTTGAAAAAGCTGGCTGAGTCTGAGGATGACATCAGCCGTCTCTTCACAGAGGTAGACAATGACGGCAGCTTCAAGGACTACACCATCCAAGTAAGGGTCTCCCATGGCCACTCTTCCCCACCCTTCTCTGCCTGGGTCCTGCTCCTTCCTTTCCCTCCTGCTTCCCAGCCTGATCCCACCTATCTGTGTAGACTCTGTCAGAGCTGTGGGATAAGGTGGCCGAGAAGTTCTTGCTCTGGAAGCAGTGGATTAAGGAGCTGGATGAAACGCTGCACTCGCTTGAGTTCTCGCGAGCTGATAAAGTGAGTTGGCGTGTAGATTGGCTCATTGGTGATTTCTGCTTGCCCAAAAGGGCACCTGTCTGTTTATTTTGATTTCACCAAGAAAAGAGAGAGTCACTAACTGGCACCTCATTGTTTCTAGCTAAAAAATGTGTTGAGGAAATATGTGGAAATCATAGAAAAAACCTCCTACCTCATGCAACCTGATGTGTACAGGCTGATGCATAAAGAAGCCATGGTGAGTGATTTTCAGCATGAGGAGGCTCAACCATGGGAGGAGCAGGGGTACCCTGTGATGCCCCAGCAGCTTCTCGTGTGTAACATTTCCATGTAACTGATTGACCCCTTATGTTTCAGAATCAGTGTCTTTATGGTTGTAAGCATTTTCAATAGAAATCTCCTGTTTCCCTGCCGTCTTAACCATGCCAACCTACCACAGTGTCATTGTCTTGAGCGCTGATGATTGTCTGAGTGCCTGCTGCACAGGGGCTTTAGGCAGGGGAACTAATTTCATGGTCTCACGGAGACCAGGCATACTGGCGGAATATCACCAGTGGCTGAGGGTGGCGTGTCTCAGCCACTGTGTTCAAAGGAAAAGGAGCTACAAGACGGGTCGCCATCTCTGGGGCTGTCGAGACCTCAGGGTGGTTTGCACCCTCCTAAGTGACCCTGCCTGCTGTGTCCAGTTTTCTAGTTGTTCTTGTCTCTTCAGGTGGCTTTCAGTTCCTGTTGCTGAACCACATCAGCCCCTTGATTCTGTCCCCACTGCTTCCCCCGGTCCCCATCCCTCTCTTCCCACAGCTGCTTTTCTGGGGGTGGAAAACAAGAAATTCCAGGTTGTTAATGATCTCTCCAAAGGTAAAGGGCGACCCCTCTGCTCCATGAACCCATCCTTTGTCAGGGGCATGTTGTGGTGCATGGCTTTCCTGACCATGTGCAGACAGCTGAGCCTGCCAGATAACGTCCCTCTTGGCAGCAGAGCAGGGCGAAAGGAGTCTGGTGTTGAGAATCCCAGGCGGATTTCAGCCCCACTCTGTGCCTTGGTGTCATGGGCAGAGCACAGACTGGGAATGAGAAAAGCCTACCCTCAGCCCTTCCCAGCTGTGAAAGCTCCCAAAACGCCTCAGCCCCGGCCTGGATCTCCCAAGTCCATCAAATGGGGATAATATTTATATGGATACTGGAAGGACAAGAAAAGAGGGCTCAGCAGAGGTAACTCTCATTTTGAGATAAATGAGCAGTTCCTAAATTTTATAACATTTTATTCATTGGGAGATTCTGAGCTATATCAGTGTTCTGGTTGTTTCAGTGTTATTTTACTCATGATAACTACCAGTACTGTGCTGTGTGGTCTCTGTGCCTTTATGTCATTTAATTTCACAAACTCCCAGCATTGTAAAGAGTGTTTTCCTCATACCATGGCTGTGGGACTGGAATATTTAGAAAGTACTTGCCAACGACCCCCCAGCTAGTAAAGACAGCCAGCATCAAACCTCAGGATCCGTAGAAAAGTGATTGTATTACTGGAATTTCTACCCTCAGAGCTTGCAAGGGTTCTCCCGCTGCCCCATAGCGGTGCCAAGTCCCCAGAGGGCTTTGGGAAATGTGTGGAGCCATCTTTGGTTGTTTCAGTGGCTAGGGGATGAGGGGATTGGGAAGACTGCCCTCATTTAAGAAGGGTCAGGGATGCTACGCAGCAGAGCAGCACCACACAGTGAAGAATTGTCCCACCTCCTCTCCATCCCCCCTCGCCACATGTCCAGGTGAGAATCACTGGGAGGTGATGGGGTCACTGGCAATCACTGGGAGGATTGCCAGTGACCACATCACCACTGGTGCCTGCTTATCTCTAGGCAGTTCCTGGGAGTAGCCACTGACCCCTCAGGACTCCTCAGAATCAGTCAGACCTACCACTGCCCCTCAGTCCTGGGCCCGGGACCCCTGACCTTTGGCCTGTACCTCCAGCCCCTCTCAGCCTCCCACCCTACCCCTCACCTGAGCCTTGCTCAGACCCCTGAGAGGCCCCACCCTATCTAAAGTCCTGGCTTCCTGCGACCACAGATTATAAACCAGGCCCTGCTGGGCAATCGCAGGGCCATCGCCCAGCTGTCTGTCAACCTGATGGAGGCCACCTTGCAGCAGGAGCTCAGCAGCCACCACCGCTGGCAGGCCCTGGTCGACACCTGGAAGGATCTCAAGAAGGAGGCCCTGGTGCAGAGCTTCAGGTCAGGGGCTGCCCACATGGCCCACAGCTCCTTGGGAGCTGGCCCAGGTTGGGGGGCGTTCTCTCCCTCTCCCTTTTTGTTGTTGTTCAAAAATGCCACTGGTTGTCTAATGGTAAAAGTAATATGTGCTCTTAAATGTTAGATATAGGCAGAGGCATAAAGAAGAAATGAAAGCCCACCTCTAAACCCTTCCCACAGTGAGAAGCACAGTTAACATTTTGGAATATTTTCTCCCGGGCTTTCATAGGCCCATGCTGTGTGTGCAGTCTTGTACCTTGTTCTCTTCATTAACATGATTTTGTAAGCATTTTCTGAGCTCAGTACAAACTGTTCAAAAATGTTTATTCTGAATTTGTGCATAATTTCCCCTTTTTACTATTATATACAACCTTGTGGCTGCTGGGTCTGGGAGAATGGACATCTTTGAGACATCCTACCCTTGAGTGGCAAGTTTCATCCATGGGAAGGAGGGTGACAAGAGGGCCCGTCCCCACGCCTCCTCGCCCACGTACTGGTATCTGCCCAAGGCTCCTGGAGATTTAGGCCAACAGAAAGGCTTTCTTTTAAAAAGAAGGGATGCCTTGGGGAAAGATGTCTGAAGGACACCAGGGAACATCTGTCTGCTGCAGGCCCTGGGAGTGAGGGGAGTGGGAGCTCCATCTGTAATCTGCATATCTAGAAGGAAAGCACGACACTTTCACCAGCAGCTGGTGCTGGGGTCAAAGGAAAAGTGTCCCAAGGCCTGGCTGCACCATGATTTTCCATGTGACCTTGATCAAGTCACTTGAACATTCTAAGCCTGTTTCTTCCTCTGCACAATGGGCATAATAATGGACCCAGAGATAGGGTTTCAGTGAAGGGCCAAGAAGATACTGTATGGAATGTCCTGGCTCTGGGCATGGGACTGGGAAGCTCTTATATCCTTCCATCAATATCAACAGTAACTGCAACACCTGACAACTACTGGGCATTTCCATGGGCCAGGCAGGCATGGGGCTAAGGGCTTTCCTTGGGTTACCTTACTGAGTTCTCACAGGTACCTTATGAAGAGGGTGTTATCACTAGCTCTGTTTTATGAAAGAGGAATCACCCTCAGGGTGGGGGAGTGACTTGCCCAAGGTCACAGAGCTGGCAGGCAGCAGTCAGGACCCCCACCCAGATCTGTGCCTGCTTCCCCCTGTGCCCGCCTTAGCCCCTGAGCCTCACTGGTGGGTTCTCCTCCTCTCTCCTTCCCTCCCTCCTCCTCTCCTCCCACCTTACTGTCCTCCCTCCCTCCCTTTCTCACCCCCTTCCTTCATCAGTGTCCCCGAGGCTAAGGATGGAGAGGAAGGGCCTGAGGGTGGTGTAAGGAAGAGGAGGCTGGGGGCTCTGAATGTTGTTCCTTCAGTCTCCTCTTCTCTCTCCCACCTGCCCCGCCCTCCTCTCTGCTTCATGGTGCAAACGTGTTTGGCTGCCCAGTGAGTTCATGGCCAGTGAGAGGATCCAGTCTCCTCCAGGTGTGAAAAAGGAGCTGGATACCATGCTGGAAAAACAGAAAACCCTGCAGCGAGAGCGGCTGGCACATCTCTGCACCCTCTGGTATGGGCAGGATTTGTCCTGTGAGGGATGGATCACTGGGGGCGAGGGGTCGGGGGAGGTGGGGGTGTGGCCCTCTGCATAGACTTCTCCCCTGAGGCATCCTCTAGACCTGGCTATCTCCTGGTTCTCTGGTCTTGGGCTTGCCACCTGGGCCATATTCTGGAGCATTGCAGCTCCAGTGACAAAAAAGAACATGCCACATTTGATGCAGAAAGTTTAGTGTGACTGTGGCAAAGAAATTGAAAGGAGGCAGTTGGGGGTGGGAGGGGGCAGAGCACACAGGGCCTGGAGGCCAAGTTAAGGAGTTTGCACATTTGCCTGAGGGCACTGAGGAGCAGAGTGACTCTATCAGCCTTGAATCTAAGGGTAGATTGTAGGGCTCTGGGGTTAGAGACCTGGAGGTCGGTGAGGAGCTGCTCCCAGCAGACAAGGGACCTGTTTGGGGCTGGATGGTCCCCTTGGATCTGGTTCCACCCAACTGAGCCCATCCTAAAGCTGTTCAGCAGAGTGCACGCTGAATGTTCTAGACCCAGGAAGCCCACTGCCTGGGCAGTCTATAGGATCCATACTCTACAGCAGGACAGAAACTGTGTGGTGCTACAAGCTGGAGATGCTTTCCCTGTTAGGAAAATGCCCATCCTCTTCCCATGCCCTCACTAGTCCTGCTTTCCCTGGTTACCCGGGGTGGCTGCAGGTTCTTCCCCTCTCCCTATCCCATTGCCTGATGTCTCCTAAGATGTAAATAACATCAGGACCCCAAAAGACCTGCCCTGTGTGCAGTCACACTTTTATCCAGGGATGAAATTAACACGGTGAATAAAAATATCAGTTCAAGGAAGAGTGCTTTTGTTGTTTTCCACAACTCACTTTATTTCTGGTTCTGAGCCTTGTCTTAGCCTACCAGGGCTTCTCTAATGAAATACCACACACTGGTTGGCTTTAAACAATCGGAATTTATTGGCTCATAATTTGGCAGCTAAAAGTCCAAAATCAAGGTTTTGGCAGGCCATGCCTTCTCCACAGTCTGTAGCATTCTGGTGACGGCTGTCACCAGTCATTTCTCTGTCAGTGGAGACCTGTCTTTTTCTATCTCCTCCTGTGGCTTCTGTCACTGTGTCCGGTCTTCTCTGCTCATAAGGTCTCCAGTTATATTGGATTGCATATCGGGCCCACCCTGATTCAGTGTGGCCTTATCTTCAAATATCCCGCTTGCAAATGAGTTCACACCCCTAGGATCAGGGATTGGATTAGACTTATTGGGGGTGGGGTGGGGGAGAGGGAGGGCATGATTCATTCTTTTTTTTTTTTTTTTAAGATTTTATTTATTTATTCATTTATCCCCCCCTTGCTGCTTGTACTCGCCGGGTCAGCCAACCACGCCACGCGGGCGGGCCTGCCCTCACCAGGAGGCCCCGGGAACCGAACCCGGGGCCTCCCACATGGTAAACGGGAGCCCCACTGATTGAGCCACAGCCGCCTCCCAGGCATGATTCATTCTACCACAGCCCTGATCTTCAAGCTGGGCAAAAACCTTTCTCAGGGTCCCCTCCATTGTGACAAAGTTCTGGAGTCTCACACAGTGCCAGGGCTGGAGGGTCTGGCCCTCAGTCATTGGTCCACCCGATGCCTCTGACCCCTTGCGGCCCCCAGACAGTAGATGCAGGAGCCTGGAGAAGGCTCCTCTGCCCAGCACCCTCCCATCCAAGCAGCCGGTGCTCCCACTGTCCTGCCAGGAAGCAGGACCCAAGCTGCCACTGCCCAGCACCCACCAACCCTCTGCCCTCACCTTCCCCCAGCCGCTTTCTGGTTGGGATGGGGGAGACCCATGTCCCCCAAATACCCCCTCCTCCCCCAGGGTGCTCAGTCTCTCCCACAAATGCCTCCTCCTTATCTCTTCATCAGTGCTCTAGGAGCTTGTAAGAGCTTAGCTTTTGAAACAAAAAGCCAGAAATTTCTAGACTGCTCTCTTTTCTGCCCTGCCAAGTCCTCGCAGGCTGTAAACGTGGGCTGGCTGGCTCCCTGCCTGGATGGAGTAGGGAGAAAGGGCCAAACCCATGGAGAAAAATGCATTCATGGATGCCTTGGGCCACAGGTCTGCAGCTGGAGTGAGGGGCTGGGTGGATGATTAGGCCTGACATGGAGGAAGGAGGGGTAAGGTGGAGTCTATGCAGACCAGAGGCAGGAGTGCCTGTTCACAGGAACAAGCAGCTGCTTTGCATGGCATATGTAAAGAGGTGACGTTGGCACAAGTCTAGTGTCCAGATTGTGTACCTTGAGCACAAGGCTTGAACAGCCAGACTTAAGGTAAAGGAGGGAAGCCTTGATCTTAGAATTCCAGCAGTCTTCAAGAGGGAGCACTTGGGTTTGTTTGTGCACAGACGCCTCGGATGCCCCCACAAAGCACCCTGTGCAGGCAGCCACCTATTCCTACCTGATTGGCCAGGCCCCTAAAGCAGCCTTCTAACTGAGCCAGAGGGGCTGCCCCAGGCAACTGCCTCATGGGAGAGCATGGGGAGTCACACATGCCCCAGATACTTGCCCAGGATCCTCCTTCAGCTTATATACTGGCCTGCGGTAGGCATGTGGGCAGGAGGGCAGAGGAGGTGGGAATTTTCCTGAGATTCTCTGAGGCCCTGATAGGGTGATATCCAAAGGCCCAGGAGAACCCATTGGTTTTTCTGGACCCAATAAGTACATGTGCTTATCATTTTTAAATACTTCCTCATGTCTGGGCCTCTGCTGAGGTAGATGGGGCCTCTCTCATGTGGGTCTCAGCCTCCAGGGGCCTTTCTGCTCATTCACAAAGTGAAAGAGGAGTTCCCTGAAGCAAGACAAGGAAGCCCTCATGGCCAAGTCCAGCTTCAGGGGGTAGAGAATTAGACTCTACCTTGGAATGGGATCTCATGATATTTGACCATTTTTCAGTCTGCCATACTATTATATTAATGGCTTCAGAATAAGTTTCACTGTAGCTTATTTAGATAATTCCTTATTATTGGGTATGAAAAGGGTTTTTTGTTTTGTTTTGTTTTGTTTTGTATTTATCAGCAATATTATTAGTGAACATCTGAATGCATAAACTTAGTCTGTATTTTATGTTATCTCAAATTAGGTTCCTAGAAGTAAAATTCCTGGTCAAGTGATGTGGGTACCTAATATCCCATTAGGAAAATTCATTTTTATATTGCTAGGTAATGGGCTTGTTAATTTTAAAAGACCGTTTTGTGAGGTATTTTTTGGAGGGGGTTGGTTACAGGAAATCCCGAGCAGGTCACTTTGTTTCATCAGAATTTAAAGCCTGAAGTTATGTACCTTTTTTAGTAAGTAAACATTTTACTGAAGTGTAGTTACTTGTCATATCTTCCTTCCCCAGTGACCTTCTGCCCCCTGTTTACAGCAAGGCTCCGCTGTCTGAATGGTATTCTTCTCTCATCAGCCTGAATAGAAAGATCGGTAAGTGGTGTTAGTGGGCATTCACTCGGCTCTCCCCAGGACTCTCTTGAGGTAGTAGCTTTGTAGTAGCTTCAATCAATTGCTTATTTGATCATCTGTTATAACTCAGGAAGTGGATGGTGTGTCCATCCTGGGGAACGAGGGCAGGGGCTGCAGAGGAGAGAGCGAGTGCTGAGCGTATCTGACCTTTATGACCTTAGTCCCAGCTGGCGTGGTTCCATCCACCTTCTGCCCTCGGCTTCCCCAAGGTGCTGACCACCAGCAGCAATGCCAGACACATGTTGTGACCCCTACCCCTAGCCCCTGACCACGGCATGGAACCAGAGGACAACTGCACTCACCCCTGTGAGGACAACAGCTCAGGGTCCAGGTCCTGAGTACACAGGGTTAAGCACACAGGCTTTGCAGTCAGAGACCTGGGTTTGACACCCAGCTCTGCTCTGTCCCAACTGTGTGACCTTGGGGAGGTCATGGTCTCTCTTGGCCTCATTTTCCTCCTCCACAAAATAGGGGTCGCAAGAAGAACAATAATGGTACTTACCTTGTAGAGGTGATGCAAGAATGAGGGGAGATCCCCAGTGGTCAAGTCATAGTTCAGCGCCTGGCTTACATGGAATGTGCTCAATAATAAATGACCAGTGGTATCACTGTCCCTTGTAATAGGTAAGGGCTCAGAGGCACAGGGAGGTGCAGCATCTGGCCATAAGTCACACAACTAATAATGTGTCACAGATGAATTTAGCCCGAGTACTTTGGTTAAGCAGCATCATTGCATCTAGAATGCTCTCAGGTCTTGAATACTGAGGATATTTCTGCAAGACACTGGAGAGCCTGAAAAATAGCAATACCTGCCGTTCATCTGGTGCTGGGTCCTGGCAAGCAGGGGGCTCTGCCCCCAGGTCCTTCCAGTCCAGGGCAGAAGTCAGACCATGTGGGATGTTCCAGTAGGAGTGGGTAGGTCGGCAGCTACGTGAGCACATAGTGGGGGGCACAGCCTGCTTAGTGGCTGTGGGAGGCGTTGCCAAGGAAGTGATAATCTAGGTAAGAGCTGCATGGCAAGTAAGAGTTAGCCAGGCAAAGAGGTGGGGAGAAGCATTGCAAGCAAAGAGGTCAGCACATGGGGTGACCAGAGGCAGGAGAGAGCTGGGGAGAGGAGAAGGTGGCTGCGAAAGCTGGAAGATGCAGAGACCAGACCATGCAGTCTGTGTCGGCCATGTGAAGGGGTCTGGGCTTTATCCTCAGGCCAGTGGGAACCAGTGGAGGGTTCGGTGTGATGGGGTCAGAGGGGGTGAATGGATCAGAGGGTGCAGGAGTGGAAGCAGTGGAATGTGGGAGGGTCTATTCCAGTGACCTCATGAGAAGGGTGCAGATGCTCTGGTCTAGGAAGTGGCCCTGGGGATGGGAGGTGGTGGCTTTAGAGCTTCTTCTCACCAGTTCCAGTGTGTACCTATCCTCCACACTCTCCAAAACCCACACCCAGCTGCCATCCACCCGCTTTTGTCAGAACAACCACCACAAAATCTTTGCATTCTCTTTGCACCAAAAGTCACACTGAGTTTATTATAAACTAAGAAACAGTCAGAAAGAAGATGGGGAGAAATGAAATAAAGAAGCTTCTGAGTATTCTGTGAGTCTGTTCACATTGCAGAGATTTAACCACAGACCCTATCTGGGAACCCTCATTAATTTGCACCCTGGTTACGGTTTTATGACGTGGCACAATCCAAAGAATTTCATCAGCCTGACAACTGAGTCAAGAATTGGAGTCAAAATGGATTCAGAAAAGAAAAGATAAGCTCCTCATTTGGGTCCCTTACCTTTGGGTGTCAGGAATTTTGTAGGGAGAGTGATACCAGCACCTGATCTGAATCAGGTCCACTGATCTTCACCTAAATAAATCTGGCTGTCAAGGCACTGTGCTGGGGAGAAGCTGTCCCTCTTTGCAGAGAGGAAATTCCTCTTTCTAATTACACCTCTTCCTTCTGGAAGAGCAAGCTGACATGTTTTTCTTCCACACTCTCTTCCCATGGAGACACCTTCCACATGGACTGCATGATGCAGATCCGCTTGCAATACGAGAAGACCTGGCAGGAGTGCCTGGCCCAGGTGCAGAAGTGCAAGGTGGGTGTACCCTCCACCTCCCTCCACAGGAGTCCTGAGAAGAGTGAACCAAGGGGATGGGCCCCATGGTCCTCTCCAGCCTGTCCCCCCCCCCCCCCCCCCACCTGACACCTGCTTTCCCATCCTCACCCAACCCTGGCTCTCACTGGCCTCTGAGCCTTCTGATGAGCTGTTCCCTCAGCCTGAATGGTCTTCCTTCCCTACCCATCCCCACCCCTAGCTATTCCCACTCATGCCTCAAGTTTTAGCCCCAACAGACCCCTCTTCTGGGAATCCTTCATCTGCTTAGGAAGTATGTAACTGTGGACAAACTTTTTAACCTGGGAGAGGATGCTTTCTTTTAAAATTTGTGCATAACTCAAGGCTTAATTGATGTATTTTGACAGCCTGCCTTTCAGCTGGCATAATTCAAAGTTGGAGGAAATGTGAGCCTGTGTCCAACTTTCAGCAATACTGAGACTGTGCAGGATAGTGGTTTATGCCTATAGTGTTTGCAGTTAGACCATTCCTAGTTCAGATCCCTGCCCTGCCCCTTGCCAGCCATGTGGCCTAGGACAGTTTACTTCACTTCTCTGAGACTTGGTTTCCTCACCTGTCAAACAGGGCTCAGGAGTCCACCAGGGGGACTCAGTGAGACAGCTTCTGTGCAGCCTGTTTGCAGCATCTGGATGTGTGCAAAGTCCATAAAGATGGCCTATGTCCAGTGCTGTTATGGGAAGGACAAAAGGGGCCAAGCTTCCTACCTCTGAGTGCTAAGCCAGGTTCTGCTGTGGTCCTTCTTCCAGAAGCAGCTGCTGGACTGGAAGGCCTTCACAGAGGAGGAAGCCGAGAACCTGGTGAGCCCATCCTTCTTCCAGATGGTGGGAACGCTCCAGAGCAAGGTGGAGGAGGAGCTGGAGTTGATGGACGTATGTAGATGGGGATGCACACATTGGGGAACAGGGTAGTAGGCGGTGGGCACCTCAGGTAACTGGAGTTGCAGGAGAGTGGAAGTCTGGGGCCTCTAACCCAGTGTGTTGCTAGTGTGTCCACACTCTGTTGTCATTGCCAGCTCCTCTTGAAGCAGTCCCTCTGTGTTGTGCACTCCAGGGCTCATATCCCTGACTCATCCAGCTGCTTGCCAGTATCTGGGCTTCACACAGTTCCCTGGGAAATGATGTCAGGCAATGTGTGTGCCCCCAACTTTGCTGACCCTGGGTACTGAAGGGCTATAAAGGAGCAATAAGCCCCCACCCCCAAGATGCTTATACTGTAAGAGAACAGGGGTCAGCAAGCTCTTTCTGTACAGATAATATTTTCATCTCTGTGACTCAGATGGTCATTGTTGAAACTTCTCAACTCTGCCATTGTCACAGAAAGCAGCCATAGGAAATACTAAATCAAATAGGCATGGACATGCTCCAGTAAAAGTTCATCTATGGATATTGAAATTT
Organism: Tolypeutes matacus; assembly: GCA_026826555.1. Classification (NCBI taxonomy): domain Eukaryota; kingdom Metazoa; phylum Chordata; class Mammalia; order Cingulata; family Chlamyphoridae; genus Tolypeutes; species Tolypeutes matacus. Next base: position 1,563,795 of record JAKSZT010037198.1, on the reverse strand, counting down.
GAATTTCATATTTCTTTCACATGTCATGAAATATTCTTCTTTTGATATTTTTCAGCCATTAAAAATGTAAAAACTATGCTTAGAGGTTGACTTCCAGCATTACAGCTTGAGAAGCTAGGCAGATCCACTCCTCAGTGAAACTGGTGAAAATTACATAAAAGCAATCATTTAAAGCCTCTAGAACTGGTACTAAGGGCAGATGGCAAATAAAGAAATATCTATTCAAAAAAACTTGCAGAAATTAGGTAAGAAACTATTCAATATCACTAGCTATTAGGAAAATGCAAATCAAAACCACAATAAGATATCATCCCACAGTTCAAAGAATGGCTATTATTTAAAAAACAAAAAACAATAAATACTGGAAAGGATGGGGAGAAATAGGAACACTCCTTTACTGTTGGTGGAAATATAAAATGGTGCAGCCCCTGTGGAAGACAGTTTGGCAGTTCCTCAGGAAGCTAAATAGAGAACTGCCATATGATCTGGTAGTCCCTCTCCTAGGAATATATCCAGAAGAACTGAAAACAGTGACGCAAACAGACATTTGCACACTGATGTTCATAGCAGCATTATTCAAAATTGCCAAAATTGGAAACCCATGTGGCTATCAGCTGATGAATGGATAAGCAAAATCTGGTATATTCATACGATGGAATACTATCCTGCTGTAAAAAGAAATGAAATCGGGAGACATATGATAACATGGATGAACCTTGAAGATATGCTGACTGAAATAAGCCAGTCACAAAAGGACAAATATTATATGGTCTCATTAATATGAACTAAATACGAAGAATTAACTTATGGAGTTAAAACCTAAACTATAGGTTACTAGGAGATAGGATGAGGGCTGAGAAGGGATATTGATGCTTAATGTATGTAGAATTTTTAATTAACTTGACTGTAAAAGTGTGGAAATGGAAAGAATTGATGGTAACACATTATAGTGAGTATAACTAACACAGCTGGTTTATAAATGGGATTGTGACTGAAAAGGGTAGTCTAGGGATGTAAATGTCAGTTGAAAGAAAGCTAGAGAATAATCTAGGGAATGACAACATAGTGAACCTGGAGGATTGTTCACTATGAGGATTGTTGTTAATAGTACAAATACAAGAATGTTCATCTACGAACTAGAACAAATGTACATCACTTTTACAAGGTGGTAAGAATATGGAGGTTCATGGGAAAAATACAATTAATATAACTTATGGACTATAGTTAACAGCAATATTGTAATATTCTTGCATCAATATCAAAGAAGTTACTGTGTTAATAGGGAGTATGGAAAAAAATATACCAAATGTATACTATATAGGCTGATGATACTCTCTCATATTCTATAACAAATGTTCCACAACAATGTAATGTGTTGGTGGAGGGATATTGTATGTGAATTCTGCACAAAATTGTTTTGTAAGTTCATGACTTCTCTAATATATGTATACATAGAGAGGAGAAAAAAAAACAGGCAACAAGCAAAAAACAAAAACAAACAACAAGCAAGACAAACATGGAAACCAACTCAGGGGAGCCGGTGTGGCTCAGTGGTTGAGCACCAGCTTCCCACATACAAGGTCCCGGGTTCAATCCCTGGCCCCTAGTACCTCAAAAAAAAAAATTATTATTAAGTTCTTCAGGCTTAAATCAAGTAACCCCAGGTGGTAATTCAAATACACACACACATGAACACCGTAAAAGTGATGTAATTATAAAAGTATAAATGCATATTTTCCACTTAATCAAATTAAAGGACAGTGGTATAAAATATGTGTGCAATGAACCTATAACATATAGAAGTCTAATATATTTACCAATAATAGCACAGAGGAGATAGGTAGAGCAAAGCTATATTGTGCTAAGGAAATGACTACAGATGGTAAAATAAAAATTATAACACTATATTGTTGGGTTTGTAACATTATAACTTATAATATTTATTACTAATACCACAAAAGGAGAAGAAAGGGAGTAAAGCTGTAGAGGAGTAACATTTCTGTATCTCATTGTAATTATGCAAGTATTAACCTGCAGCTGATTCTGATAAGATATACAGGCATTCCTCAGAGATATAATAGGTTCAGTTCTAGACCACCACAATAAAACAATATCAATAAAGCAAGTCACACAAATTATTTTGTTTCCCAGTGGATATAAGTGTACAATAACATTATGTCTAAAAAAAAATAACAACAATGTACATACTTTAATTAAAGTTTGAGACAGAAACACAAAGCACGTTTTTGGAAAAATGGCACCGATAGAACTTGCTCCACTCAGGGTTAGCGCCGATAGGCTTGCTTGATGCAGGGTTACCACAAACTGTCCATTTGTGAAAAATGCATTATCTGCGAAGAGCAGTAAAGCAAAGTGCAATAAAACAAGGTATGCCTATATAAGGTAAGCCTAGAGCAACCACTAATTTTTTTTTTTAATATAGAGAAAAATATCAAAGAAATGTAAAGGTTTCCTTAGAAACTGTCCACTTCATACAAATGAAGACCACAAAGGAGGAATACAGAAACAAAAATAGCATTAAATGTTAATAAACAATCAAATCCATTGGATTAGATTTAAAAAGAAAAGAAAACAAGACCAAACTCCATTATATCTATAGGAGACACATTTTAGAATCAAAAGTACAACAAAATGTAAGTTTAGAAAGTGGGAAAAGTATCATGGAACCAGCAAACACAGGAAAACTGGAAAGACTATACAAATATCAGACAAACTTTAAGACAAAGTAATGTTACTAGAGATAAAGAGGGACATTTTAATAAGTATAAAATAATCACTTCCACAGGAAGATATAATAGTTATAAGCATATATTCATCTAATAACAGAATCAAAATACATGAAACAAAAACTGATGGGATTATTACAGAGCAAGGGCTGACTGCACTTTATGGACAGAGACCAATGCTAATACATTGGGATTTTGAAAAAAGAAAGATTTAACGCAAGGTTGACCAGCATGGAGACAGGAGGCCCACTCAAAGCTCTCTCCCCGATCTGATTGTTAAGGGAGAGTGTTTATGGGAATGAGAGATTAGAGGTGGGGACAGAAATGGGGTGGTTTGACTTAGCATAGTCCAATTGGTTAATTATAGAGCTTTACGTAAGTGGTAGAATGGATTTTAGGCCAGGTTTTCCTTACTGAAGGACCTCACCTTTGGTTTGCTTCCAATATCTCCCCGTCTTCATAATCTTGGTTCCAGGGGAAGTGGCCTGTGTTCCAGCTGTCTCAAAGGTCATCTAAAGGACAAGAGTCAGTTTTCTGCACATGCTCAGGTTTTATGCCCTGCTGTTAAGCTCAGAAGAAAAGGTTATAGGAACAGAGATATCTCCACAAACCAAGTTTCAAAAATGAAGGTAGAGATAGTTCAACAATAATAGTTGGAGACTTCAATTCCCCTTTCAATAATAGATAGAACCACTAGAAAGAAGATCAATAAATAAAGACTTGAACAACTCTATAAACCAATTAGACGTAACCGTTATCTGTAGAATACTCTACCCAGTAACAGTAGAGAATGCCTTCTCCGCAGTATACATGGAACATTCTCCAGAAGAGACCATATGCTAGGCCATAGAAGAAACCTCAAGAAATTAAAGTAAAAGGATAGAAGTGATACAGACTATGTTCTGTGATCACAATGGAATATTAGAAATCAATAATAATAAAATTTTGGAAACTCACAAATATGTGGAAATTAAAAGACACACTCCTAAATAACCAATAACTTAAAGATGAAATAGAGAAATTGTCACTTTCTGATGAATGACAAGAAAGACAAAACTTAAGGGATTCAGCAAAAGCAGTGCTTAGAAGAAAAATTATAACTATCTACATTAAGAAGAAATATCTCAAATCAATAACCTAACCTTCCATCTCAAGACACTGGGAAAAAAGAGTAAGCTAAACCTAAAACAAGCAGAAGGAATGATATATAAAGATAAGAGTAGAAATAAATGAAATAGAGAAAAATCAATGAAATAGAGAAAAATCAATGAAAACAAAAACTGGTTCTTTGAAAGCATCAACAGAATTAATGAACATTTAATTAGAATGACCAAGAAAAAAAAAGGGGGCTCAACGTTCTGGAATCAGAAATGAAGGAGGGTACATTACTAGTCCTCTTACAGAAATAAAAATGATTATAAAGAATACTGTGAACAATTATATGTCAATAAATTAGATAACTTAGATGAAATGGACAAATTTCTAGAAAGATATAAACTACTGAAACTGACTTGAGTAGAAATAGACAATCTCTGAATAGACCTAAAACAAAGAAAGAGTTTGCATTACTTTAAAAAAAAAAAAATGAAAAAAGGAAAGAAAGAAAAGAAAAACACTACCCACAAAAAAGTCCAGGCCCTCATGACTTCACTGCTGAATTCAACCAAACATTTGAAAAATTAATGCTAATTTTTCACAAACTCTTACAAAAAAATAGAAGAGAAAGGAACATTTCTGACTCATTTTATGAGGTCAGTATTACCCTAATTTACCTAGATAAAGACATCCATAGAAAAGAAAACTGCACACCAATATCTCTTATGAATATGGACACAAAAATCCTCAACAAAATTCTAGAAAACGAATCTAGCAACATATAAAAAGAATTACATAGCATGACCAAGTGGGATTCATCCTAGGAAGGCAAGGTTGGTTTGACATTAGAAAATAAATTAATATATAACATCATATCAATAGAATAAAAAAGAATCACATTATCATCTCAGTAGACATAGAAAAAGAATGTGACAAAAATTCAGCACCTTTTCATGATAAAAACATTCTTCAGCAAACTAGGAATAAAAGGGAACTTAACCTGATAAGGGGCTTATATGAAAACCCCACAACTAACCTCATACTTAATTGTGAAAGACTGGATATGTTCCCCTAAGATCAGGAATAAGACAAGGATGTCTGCTCCCTCAACTTCTATTCAGTATTGGAGGTTCTAGCCAAAGCATTTAAGCAACAAAACGAAATAAAATGCATCTAGAGAAGAAGTAAAACTCTATCCACAGAGTCTTTTATATAGAAAGTCCTAAAACATCTACTAAAACCTACTCGAAATAATAAATTCATCAAGGTTGTAGGATACAAGATCAATATACAAAAATCAGTTGTACTTCTATATACTAGCAATGAACAATGCAAAAATGAAATTAGGACTGCAATTAAAATTTCAGCAGTATCAAAATGAATAACATATGTTATGCTAAAATAAAACAGACAGACTTTTAAGGGAATGCAGAGAAAGTTTATTGAGCTAAAGTTGTATTAATTCAGGAGTAGCACCAAAAAGGTTTCTGCTCAAATGGGTGAGCTCAGGGAGCAGCTTATATGGCTGCTTGAGACAAAGGAAAGGTTGTAGGGGAATGGGAAGAGATAAAGGGTGCATGATTTATGGTTAGTACATGTGTTTTGTGAGCTGCATGGGCTTTGGGAGCTGTGGGGGCTGTTTGGGCAGGGTGTCCTTGAGGCCGAGTTTGTTAATCAGCAAGCAAGATGTGGATGTAGGATTGTAGCCATTCTGTGAAGGTCAGCAGACCTTGCAGGTGTTAGCTTGAACTATTTGTTATAGTTCTTCCTCTCCGGCTGGGGCAGGAGGTTTTATCACCACCACAAAGGATTGTTGGTATGTCAGCTTACTTCACTTAAACTCCATTTCTTCTCTATAATTCCCTGGCTAAAATGGAACCTCAAGCAAGTCAAGATGGTTAGTAAAACCATTTACCATTCCAGTCTCACATACAAAGGAATAAATCTAACAAAATAAGCGGAAAACTTCACTCTGAAAACTAGGAAACATTGTTGAAAGAAATTAAAGAAGACCTAAATAAATGGAAGGACATACTGTGTTCATGGATTGGAAGACTTAATATTGTTAAGATGATGTCTTAGTTTGCCGGGTCTGCTATAACAAATACCACAGACTGGTTGGCTGAGACAATGGGATGCATCGGGGGCTAGCAGTCCAAAATCAAGGTGTCAACAAGGCCGTGCTTTCTCCAAAGTCTGTAGCATTCCAGTGGTGGCATGTAGGTAACATGGAAATATAATTAAAAACAGTATCTTCCCCTAACCCAGAAAACCTCCCCACAAAAGTAGAAGAGAAAGAAAAATAACAATTTTGTTATTGAATAAGCATTAAGCCTGGAGATAAGGTATCACAGGCAATCTGCTAAAGAAATTATAAAGACAGAAAGAAAGTTCATCCTTTTTATGTACCTAAGTGTTTGCAACTCATTACATGCATATTGTCAAGATACATCATATCTTTAGGACCAGCAGTAGGATTACAATTTAAAGCCAGGAGCACACTCAGAGCAGCACTGTTCACAATTGCCATTGGGTGGAAACACACCAAATGCCCATCAACTGAGGGATGGATAAACTACATGTGCGATAGTCCTACAATGGAACATTACTCAGCCTTAAAAAGGAATGCTACAACATGAGTGAACATTGAAAACATTATGAAAAGTGAAAGAAACCAGTTCCAAAAGACTGCCATATATTATATGACTCCACTCATGAAATATTCAGAATTAGGGAAATCTGTAAAGAAGAGTACGTTAATGGTTCCTTAGGGCTGTGGGTGATGAAGGGATGGGGAGGGAGTAACTGAAATGTTTGGTGTTTCTTTTTGAGGTGATCAAAATGTTCTAAAATTCTATGTACTAATTGTTGCACATCTCTCTGAATATACTAAAAGACACTGAATTGAACACTTTAAATGGTTGAATGGTAAGGTATGTAAATTCTATCTCAGTAAAGCTGTTTACAAAAAAAAAAAGAAAGCATGCTGTAGCCCACATGGCTATACAAAAATAGTGGAGGGCCAAATTTTTCCTGTGGCCCATAGTTTGCCTACCCGTGATCCAGATGAGGGCATAAGACACATAATAGTCAAAAGAAAAAAAAAAAGGTGGGGGTGGGCGTGATTAATAGCAGATGATGGTATTTGGCGCAGATGTTGTGTGTCAGAGGAACTCCAAAGAAGGAAAGATGACCCTGGCCAGGATCGTGCCTGAGTGTCCAGGCTGGTTTCTAGGGATGGTTTTTCTTTCTTTTAGGCCCCAAACTTCTGTCTGTCAGAGGCCTCACTAGGACATGGGACAAATCTAGAGATCGGACATCAGGCTTAGCCTGACTGAGGGCATGGTGTTGGGACAGACCAGAGACACGCCCCAAGGAAGGAGGGCTGTGAGTCAAGGTGTAGCACCAGAGTTGAGTTGAGGGAGGGTGTCTAGGCAGTGATGACCAGTCCTTGGAAACGGGGGCCTCCCACTGGCTAGCAAGAGCCACCCATGGGTGGGGTCCTCCTCCTCACCCTGGGTAGGTTGGTTCTCAAAGCCCTTTCTCTGCCTTCCGTCACTGCAGAAATCCTTTGAGGCCCTGGCAAAGCAGACAGAGTGGCAGAGCTTGGATCTGTTTGGCTACTTCCAGGAGGCCGTGCAGCTGTGGGAGACACAGCAGAGCATACTGTCAGTGCAGGAGCTGGAACTTGAGAAGAGGATGGAGCAGCAGCGCCAGAAACACAGCCTGGAGAACCAGGTCCTGCCACCATGACCTGTGGCCGCTCTACAGAATTGGGGGCCAGATGGACACTTAGCTCAGGGAAAATTCCAGGGCAGCAAGTATGTGGGAGTAGGCAGACAAGTGCCAGAGCACGTGGGTTAGGCAGCCTTGTCCTTCAAGGGGGGTGGTTCATGGGTCAGGCACAGGGGACAGCAGGTGGTTCATGGGTCAAGCATAGGACAGCAGCAGAATAGGAGGCCCCAATCTGTGACCAGCTGCCTCCTTCCAGCAGAGCCACTCAGGAAACTAAGGGAAAGTCAGAAAGGAGTTGACTATGTTTAATGGGTTTTTCATGAATTCTAAGACTGCATGTAATATTTTTCCCCTATAAATCTAGACTATCCAAGAGAAATACATCATGGCATCATGGAAGGCTATAGTGAGAAAAGTTAACTTTGTGATAGAATCAAGGGTTCCGCCTTTTAAAGCAGGGAAAATTGAGGATATTTAGACAGGGAAAAAACGAACTTTCAAACTATACTTTCACACCATGAACAAAAATGAATGCAAAACTGATCATAGTGTAAAACCACAAGCTGTAAAACTTCTACAGATGGGGAAATTGAGGCTCCACTTGGTCATGGGACTGGATAGGGAGTAGAAGAAATCTCCCATAGTCATGTTCAGGCTGTGCAATGGGTTCTAGAACCAAAAGTATGTGTAGGAGAGTGTGCATGACAGACAGACAGACAGACAGAGGGGTTGTTGAGCATCTGGCGCTGGCCAGTCCCCTGCCCCTGAGGAGAATGGTGGTGCCCCTGCCCTACCTGCCCTCACTCAGCATCTGATTTTGAGTGTGATTTGTGAGGAGAGCAGGGAGCAGGTGCCATGGGCAGGTGTGGCAGAGTCCTGGCCAGGTGGGTGTTTGTGAGGATGCTTCCATGAGGAGTGTCCAACTGATTGGGTTCCAAGAAATGGAAAATGTGGTGGAAAGAACATTTTAGATGGAGAGAAAAGCCTAGGAATAGTGGAGGAAGGGAGAGAAGGCCCAGGGCCACGGGAGTGGAGAGAGCAGGTATGATGTCGGACTTCGTAGCCCTTTTATAGAAAAGAAAGCCCTGGGCTTGCCCCAGGAGGCAGGAGCTCAGTTCCAGCAGCAGGTTCTCTGGCAGTGTGTGTTCCAGTGACCCTCTAGCTCACGTCTGTTTGCTCCTGTTCTGGGGGTGCCTGCCAGGTCCAGGAGGCCCACCTGGATATGCTTGTGGACCAGCTGAGGCAGCAAAGCCATGAGGAAACACTGAAGTTTCACCTGGGAAAGGCCAAAGATTTTCTGAAGAACATGAAATCCAGGTAGGCAAACCAGGCCCCACAAGCAGAAGTGGATAGCAGGGAATTCATGTAAAGGTCACAAGCAGCCTGCCAGGAGTGCAAGGGTGTGCCCAGCAAGCTCAAGATTAACATTTTCCTCTAACTTTGGAGAATGTTGTGATTCTTTTTAGCTCTGCTATTGGCCATCACAGAAACTTCCAGGGAGAACTTTCCATGTTGATCTGAAAAGTTTATGGTAGGAGGTTTGAAGTCAATGTAATTTAAAGGTCAACAGCATGGTCCTCTCCCTCATTTTTAAAAATTTAAAACATAATTGCAAAAAGTTAACCAGTACAAACGTTTCTCCTCATTCCTGCCTGGATATTTCTTTTTATGCTCATAAAGGTTTATATACATGGGTATATACACATGTGTAAAGTGATTTTAAAATAAAATTGAATTGTATTATGCAAGTTGTATACATACAATATACATATAATATTTCAGTTTTTAAATGACCATTATGGATGGTGCACAATGATTTAACCATCTCCCAATTCTTTAGGTTTTTTTTTAATCGGTTCCACTTTCTCAGTATTACATACAGTTCTGTGTGAACTTTCTTGTATCTTTGTACCTTTATACAACTAATTCTGTAATATCCCTTCACAGAAATGGAATTGCTCTACCAAACTGAAATATTTAGATTCAAAGTCTGACTTTAGACAAATAAGAAACCACTGAGCCTTGGTCCCCTTCTCTGGAAAACAGACAAAAGCCTGGGTCTTGGAGAGTTTTGAGGATTTGCTGGGCTAGTGTAGAAGAAGCTAGAGGACAGGGTTTGGGACAGTGGACAGAAAATGGGAGTTCATATCTCAACAAGCAGAAATGTTCTCACATGTGTTTTACACATTTCCTCCAATGAGAAAGGGTATTCCTTCTATAATCAGAAAAATAGCAAAGCAAAACTAAGGATTGTTATGTAGAATGGAAATCCACTTAGCAGCTCTATGAAGCTCTAAATGCCAGCTTCCATCTTGCCTCCTTGAGTCAAAGGTATCACTCCTGGTGCTGGGTTTCCCGCTATCAGCCATACAACCCCCACCCTCCACCTTAGACAGTGGTCTTACCTTTCTCACAGGTATGAATGTTTTCACGTCATCCTGACGAAGGAAGTGATGGAGTACCCAGGAATCATACTGAAAGAACTCAACTCCTACAGCTCCACCCTCAGCCAACATTTTTTCGTCCGTGAAATCTTTGAACAGGTATGGAGAGGGATCCAACAAACCTGACCACTCATGAAGACACATAGGACAGAGGATGAATTCTTGTTCTGATCTGCCTAGACTACAAACGCCTTTTCTAGCAGCTCAAGTTGGAATCTATGACAGGGCATCAAGGAGCAAGAAATGGAAAATGTCTCTAAAAGACAGTGTCGCTTTCTCAGGTTAAAAGAGGTTTAAGGATTCCATTCAGGATTGAATGGAATGATAATGAAAAGGCGGTGAGTTCTATTCTTTGTACCCACCACTGCCACATAATTCTAAATTACCACTGACCTACTCACTGTTTTGCTCAAAATCCTTCAACAGCTTTCCAGCACCTATCAAATCCCACTCCCAGCCCCTATGACCACACAGGTCCTCCACTCTGGTTTCCACCTTGACTCTCTGGTTCAGCAAACTCATCACTTTTCCCATACATGCCCCCTGCCTGCTCGTCCTCATCCTGTTCCCTCTAATGTCATCCTTTCCTTTGGTCTCCATATGGCCCACACTCACCTCCCTTTCCAGTCCACTTCCAGTAGCACTTTTCCTGTCCACTGTCCCTGACCCCTCATCTTACTTTCCCTACCCCCTGCCCTGCCAACACCTCTCCCCTCTCAGCATGCATGTATGTTGGTTGATGTCAAAATACAGGGGTTCCAAGCATCCAACTAGAATGTCTTTCCTTAAAGGCAGGTATGCCTTAATAACTTGTATTTAACTTCAATTTCCCTTCATAGCCTTGTACCTAATTCAGACTCAATAAATGTGCCTGGGGTGAGTGCATGAATACCTGGAATATCCTGGTTTGACTCTTACAGAGTTTGGCTCTTTCTTCCACAGATCCTGTATGGCCAGGCAGCTGAAATTGCTTGTGATTGGCACCTAGCCTGGCCAAGGGCTTCCCATATAAGCGGGATCCCCAGCTCCTCTCAGAATCCCTCCTCTCAACAGCAGTCCCTGTTCTGATTGCAAATAAATGCTCGCTATGATAGTTTCTGGATGGAGGCGGAGTCTCAAGCGCTACCATTCTGGGCACTTGGGCTGAAGGGCTATGCAGTATTATGTTCCCAGTTTCACAGGGGAGTAGACTGAGTCCTATTGGACTTAAGGGCCAGGGAGCTTGGATTCAAATCTTGACCTGCCAATTCTATAGCCCACACTGTTATCCATAACACAGTAGGGAAGCAGATGTGGCTCAAGTGATTGGGCTCCCGTCTACCATATGGAGGGCCCCGGGTTCTATTCCTGGGGCCTCCTGATGAAGGCATGCTGGCCCGTGCCTGCATGGAGAGCTAATGGCCCAGAGCTGATGGCCCATGCCTGCACGGAGAGCTGACGCAGCAAGATGATGCAACAGAGGGAGACAAGCAGACACAGAAAAACAAGCAACAAATGGACACAGAGAGCAGACAGCGAGCATGAGTGGCAAGGGGGGGAATAAATAAATAAACCTTAAAAATAAAAATAACACAGTATAGCCACAATTTTGCCCAACACTGTGAAACAAGGAAATGTGTAGGGTTAAAAAGAGGGTTCTCTCAAAACAAAACAAAAAGGTTCTCAGGATGGTTTATTTCATTCTTCTGTCTGTTCATATACAGCTCTAGATACAGCAGATGTTGGCACCTTTTTTGTATACCTCAATTTATATTTTCTTGCTTTTCATCCCAGATCAGTACAAAACATGAGTCAGCAAGAAGTTTTATTCCATTAATGCCCATTGTGTGCTGAATGTGGTTGCTAGTCTGTTTGGGATTAAGGAAATCTGGTTCCCTGGGTTGGGAACATCCTGATTACCACAATGAAATATGTCAGTCAAGGCCTGCCTCACATGTTGAAGGGGAGGAATAGGTCCTTCTACTTAGGAATAAAGAGATGCCCTTGGAAGTAACCCTCTGGAGAAAGGTAATGCTGGTCATTCAGTATTCTGTGTTCTTTTCTTTCTAGAACTTGAATGGGGAAGTCGTTTTCAAACTCAGGGAACCAGGTAACACTTTACAGTTCAGATTTGTTCATACTGACTTGCTCTTGTTTATTTCTGGGTCTGGGAAGCCCAATCCAGGTCACATTGGTAACCTGTCTTCCTTGTGCTTTTCTGTTGTCCCAACAGAAGTACATGAAAAGCACTTCCAAGAGAAAATGAACCAACTGAGGAGAAGACAAAGGGCTGAAGAGGAAATGAACAAAAGTGAGAAAAGCATAAGTAGAGGGGCAAGTTCCCCCAAGACAGCAGAAGAGATGGAAGAAGAAAAAGATCAAGAAATCCTGTCTTCCCTAAATGAAGAGGTCCTGAGTCAGCCAGAAAATTCTTTGCCAAGCAATGAGATGGATGAGTCCAAAGAAGGATCTGTTCAGGAGTTAGAGGACATCCAAGTTCAAAAAGAAAGCTCCTTCAAATCATCCCTGACCCAGGAAAACGTGACAGTTCAGAAGGAGGAGGAAGAGGAGGAGCAGGAGGTGGTGGTGGAGGAGGAGGAGGAGGAGGAGACGCAAAAGGAAAAAGAGGAGAGTTCGTCTATGGATGAGGTAGACCAGCAACTGTGTAGCTCTTGGGTATGGAGAAGGTTTGCTATGTTCATTCCGTGTGTTTCCCTAACACACTCGGGGGTCCTCCATGACCCAGTCTCCATAGAGGTGCATATAAAAAATTCCAAAGGTAATTGTACCTTTTTAATTTTAGTCCACAGGGATCCAATTCTTAACTCACAGCCATGCTTTGTAAAAATTTCCCTTCCTTTCCTCACAGCCCATCTTGCTACCTACCCTGGGTCACCGTGCTACGACATGGCTTTCCTCATCTTTTCCTGGTCCTTTGTCTTCCTCAGCTGTTCTTGATCGTATGGATCAACTTAGCCTTTCTAAGCAAGAACTCCCTGCTTCTGCCCAGCCTCACCATTCCTTCTCTCTTTACATTTTCTGGTTGCGTAACACAGACGATCCACAGCCCTGCTGTAGACAGAAGACTCCTTAGAGACCAGAGAAGTGACTCCAATATAATAAATCTTACCCTCAACACACATTCACAGAACAGTAACTTGAATTTCATAATTATGAAATTGCAAAAGTCACTCTTCCTATATTGTTTGGGGCATTGGTACATGAGGATTCGTTTTGAGCAGGGATCCTGAATTCAAATGCCCACAGGACATTTAAGAAAAGAGGGGTGGAGGTCAAGTGTAAAATGAGGAGGAGACTGTGCCATCCTTACTCAGCTCCAGCCAACAATGTCACGTGGGAATGCAGGCTCAGAATTGCCAGCTCTTCTGATTTTTTAAGAGAAACCAGGAATCCAGATTAGTGAGATTTCCCCATTTTAAAAGCACTATCGGGAGGGTGGGAGTGGGGTTGACTTGTGGGCAGGATTTGGCCCATAAGTCACTGATTACTTTTGAAGCCAAGGAACTTGTGGTTGGGATCCCAGTGTCTGTTTGATGATGTCAGGGCTAAAGGCTTGTTACCTGCTTAGGCTGAATCCAGGGAAGAGAGTCTGGGGAAAATCTCTAACAAGGACATGGAGTCCTTTACAACCTCCAGTGGGAACACGTACTTTGTCTTCCTACCCCTGGAAGAAGAAGAAGAGAGCCACAAGAGGCCTTATTCCAGCCTGTCTGCCATGCTCATCGATGACACTTCTGATACCAAGTTCCTAGAACAAGTGATCATTCCATCCAGTCTAGTTTTAGAAATTAAGAAACAGTGAGTAACAAAATCTTTTATTCTAATTTCTTGTCCTGAGTTTTATTAGCAACATGAAATACTGTAACAAAACATTGAACTAGTTTCATCTGGAAAAAGAAAAAGTATAGGTAACTGAGGGGAGGGGCGAGAAACAATTAAAAACAAATATCCTTGGGGGTCGGATGTAGCTCAACTGGTTGGGCATCCGTCTCCCATATGGAGGGACCCAGGTTCGATCCCCGGGACCTCCCGGTAAAATAAAAATAAATAAATAAATAAAAAATAAAAAATCATAAAAACAAACAAACAAACAAAAAAAAAAAAACAACAAATATCCTGGGATTATTTGAAGTCCCTGATAGCTCTGTGAGGTGACACCCTTGGCCCCACCCCAGAGACCCTGCAGTTCTGGTCTTTGTATATGAGAATCCTTGTTGCACTGCCCAGATGCTTTCTGGGTCCTAGTTACTGACACATCTATAATTTTAGGGTTTCTTATGTTTTTAATTTGTATAGATATAAAGATATGCCTATATTGGGTATTTTGTTCTGATTAAATAACACATTGATTGCAGAAAATAGAAAAAAGTACAATGAAGAATATAGAAATGACCCATAATCTTACCACTTAGAATTCACCTCCCCTAACTCCCAAGTTTCTGGGTCTTTGTGTTTGAGTTTGGATCAAACTGGTAAATGTGTGTTTGTCTTTTGGATGGCATGTCCCTTGCCTTCTGACTCTATAAGATCTACAAGATCTAGAGAGCACCTGGTGAGTCCACGTCCCATGTTTGCAGATGGGCAGGAAGACGAGACAGGGAGAGGAAGGAGGAAAGCCAGCCCTTCTCACTCTCCTGCACCGTAGCGTCATCTCTGAACTTTCCCCCCTCACTGCTCACCTTGAAAAATGTCTCGACTCCATCCTCATCCTTCTCCTCCCTCGGCCACAGGACATTGTCTATCGTCTCCCTAGCCCATATCTCAAAGAACAACAAGAACAGCCAAAGGAGCTTTTATTTATTGTGTTCTTAGTTTGTGCCAGCAAGAATTTTATCCTTTCAATAACTATGAGTGAGGTACTATAATTATTCCTATTTTGCAGATTAAGAAACTGAAGCTCAGAGAGATAGTAACTTGGCCATGATCTCTGAGATAGGAAATGGTTAGATCCAGAATGTGAATCCAGACTCTTAATTCCATTATGCTATTTGGCCTTGGGACTCGCCAGAAAATAATTTATAATCCGCTGGTGGGATTTGTGTGATGAAGCATGTCATAAGTGCAGAAAAGCATAGAAATTATATGTGTATAGTTTGATGAATTATCCAAAGGGAACATACCAGTAACCAGTATCCACAAGAAATAGGACATTACCCACACCAGGGGCCCCCACACGTTCCCAACCCAAGTCACTACCCTCTCTTCCCCAAGGATAACCAATATTCTGACCCCTGAATTCGTTTTGTTTGTTTTTGAACTTTATTTAAATGGAATCTTTATGTTTGGTTATTTTCATTATGTTTGTAAGATTCATAGGTACTCTTTAGCATGGCTGTGGTTCATTTTCATGTCTGTGCAGTATTCCACTACAAAAGCTATAACCCATTTTATATATCCATTCTCCAATTGATGCACATTTTGGTTGTTTCTAGTTTGTATGTGGTAAACATATGTATGCATTTCAGTTGGGTATATATCTTAAGAGTGGAGTTATTGGGTCATAGAGAATATCCATTTTTAGGAGATACCACCAAAGAGTTTTCAAAAGTGGTTGTAACAGTTTACATGCACAGCAGGGTATGAGAGGTCCAGCTGCAATACATCCTCACCAATACTTGGTATTATCAGTGGTTTTTATCTGATCTGTCTGTTGTGTGCATACTGGTATTTCGTTGTGGTGTGTATCGTCATTTTCCTGGCTATTTGGTTATCTCTTTCGTGAAGGGTCTGCTGAAAACTTTGCCTGTTTTTCTGGTGGATTGCCTGTCTTTTTTCTTATTCATTTATGGGAAGTTAATTACATATCCTAGATAGGAGTCTTTTGTTAGAAAAATATATGATAAATGTTTATCACCATTCTGTTCATGACTTTTTACTCCCTTAATGGTATCTTTTGATGAGCAGAAGTTCTACATTTTAATAAGGTTCAATCTATTAATTTTTATCTTTATGGTTAGTGTGCTTTCTTGTCCTATCTAAGAAATCTGTGCCTGCCCCAAGGTCATGAAAATATTTTCCTATGTTATTTACTGGAAATGTTGTTGTCTTAAACATGGACATTTCTATCTAAATTCCATCTAGAATGGATTTTTGTTTGTTGTGTGAGATAGGAGTCAAGATGAAATTTTTTCCCCAATGGATGTCCCGTTGACCCAGGCCATTTACTGAGAAGACTGTCTTCTCCCACTGCTCTGCCATGCCTCTTCTTTCATGAGATGTCTGTATGTGTGGCTCTGTGTTGGACTCTATTCTTTTCTGTGGATCTCTGTGTCTGTCTCGCACCACTCGCTCATACTGCCTTGACTACTCTGGCTTTATAATATCGGGTCTTATAAGTTCTCTGCCTTTGTTTTTCTTCAAGATTGTCTTCACTCTTCTTGGCCCTTGATATTTCTGTATAACTTTTGAAATCAGCTTATCAGTTTCCACAAAAAGATGTCTGCTGAGCTATTCTATTGTAATAGTTATTGAATATGTAGATCTCTTGGAGGAGAAGTGACATCTTAACCATCATGGCAAAAAAAAACCAACAAGAAAAAGATAAATTTAAAAAGGAATAAATGGTAAACTAGGATCAAATATAGCTCCTAGAAATTGACAAGCAAAAGAGCAGCCACACAATAGAAAAATAAGCAAAACATTAATGAACAATTGACAGAAAAAGAAATACAAATAGCCTGAAACACATCAAAATATGGTCACTTTCAGTCATAGTTTGATGAAATTATCAAATCAAAAATTGAGTCAGGCTGTTGAGAAATAGGAACTTTTTTTCATTGCTGGCAGAAATACAAATTGCCTTCCAATGGAGGCCATTCATCCATATCTATCAAAATTATAAATACATTTGTCCTTTGATTCAGCAATCCCAACTCAGGGGATTTATCCTGGAGAAACACCTCCCCACTTGACACACTTACAGGTTATTGTTGCAGACTTTTTTGTAAGAGCAAAAGTTTGGAAACCCATTTTATCCTAGGAGGGGTCAGACTGAATGAATGATGAAAATATGATGTGGTTGGGGAAAGGAGGAGTGAAAGGAGGAAGCTCTTTCTGTCCTCCTGTGCAAAGACCTCTCGCTGGTCTTGAACGTTAGCAGGGCTGACCGCTGCTGGTCTCTCCCTCAGACTTCGGACTGGCTTTTTCGAGCACCTGGAGAAATGGTTTGACCAGTGTGCCGTCAACGCCCAGGTCGTCGTGGCTGCCAAGACTGAGGAGGTGGATTCAGAACTGGAGCTGCGTTTATATCTGCACAAGCCGAGAGCCCAGCGCATCGAAAGAGATGTCCACAACGTCAGGGCAGGTACAGACCCTACGGGGGAGACCCCTGTGCCGCAAACTCTCCCACGGGGTTTGCACCAGTGTGGCCCCACATTGATGAGCTACTCTGTTTACACCACATGTGGCACTTAGCATGTGCTCATTATACTGTGAAGATGCCCGGTGAGGGTCCGCACCTCCCAGGCTTGCTGAGAAATGTGGTACTCAGGATCCACATTCCCCAACATTTAAAAAGAAACAAGAGGGTATCACATGCTGGAATGAAGAGTTTTAGCTCCACGGACCCCAGATCTGCTAACGGACCCATTAAGTACAAACCTGCACAGTGGGTGCTCAGAGGTGAGCATATAGCTCAGGGATTGAACTGCCAGGTTCATCCTCTCTTACTGTGGGACTCTGAACAAGTTACCTAACCTCTCTGATCCCCTCTCACCTTCCAATGCCGGGTGGTGGTAGTGGCAATGAGCCCTCCTTGGATTGGTACAGTGAGGAATCCAGGAGGACCTTGTACAATGTGAAACCTCCACAGATGGAAACCATTATTTTCCGTTTATAATCCATGATCCTTAGAAAGATGTGCCATTACTCTCTTAGGCAGTGAGCTCCATTTATGTGGATGGGAGACATGATCTTAGTTGGAACTGTCAATGATGGTTGTCATTTTTTCCCTTTCATCATACTTCAGTCTCCATCATAGTCCTTTAGAGCTGTCAGAGGGCCTTTACAACATCCCATCTGACTTTTCTATTACCTGGAGCATTGAAAGAGAAGTGCAGTCAGACAACCAGGCCTTGAATCCCTATCCCCCAACCCCAGCTAGCTCTGTGGCCTTGGACAAGTTACTTCACTTTGCAGACCTTATTGTCCCCATCTGGAAAATGTGAGCGTTAAGTGTGCTGACATATGTGTGTATCAAGTAAGAGCTCCCTTAAGGTTGGTTCCTTTCCCAGAATTCCACTCCTTATTTTGGGCAGAACCTCTTGAAGACTCGCTCCTTTTACCCCTCCTTGAAAAGTTCATCAGAATTCTGGCCCATTGAAAATGAGTATTCACTGATAGAAAGGAGTGAGATCCAGACTGCCCAGCCTGGTGCTTGTTGTCATACCCCCAGCCTCTCTTCTCTGCATCTCAACCCTCCCGCACAGCTCCCATCCCATCAACTCCCCAGGGAATTCTCCATCTGCCTGGCTTTGTTCTCTCCTGCTGCCAGCAGAGTTTCTTCAACCTCTGGGAGCTCTCTACCCACAACTGGGCAGAGCCCCCTCTCCAGTTTGAGACCCTGGTGTAGGCTCAGTTTGGCCAGAAAGATCCAGGCCATTGCAGGCCAAACTCTTGGCAAGGGCAGTGGGGACAGGATCAGGGATCTTGACCTGAAGAGCCTCTACTCTGCAGCAGTTCGTCCCTGTTCCAGGAAAGAAATGTCCTAGGGGGACTTAGGACTCCAAGAGGGCCAGCTCCCTTCGTCCTTTTTCAGCTGAGCTCTTGCTTCATCAAGAGCGGATCGACAGCCACTGTGCTGGGGTGAGCGAGATGCTGAAGAAGGAGAGGATGATGTTCTGCCAGTTCCAAGAAGAGCAAAACACAAGGAGCAAAAACTTCCGCCGCAAGATTTATGACATGGAGCACATTTTCCTGAATGCCACAAGGAGTCACAAGTAAGGGCCCTGGGAGTCTGGATCCCCGCAGCATGGCTCTAGGTCCCAGCAGGCTGTGCTTTCCAGGGAGCAGTCCCTCCCACAGGACAAAGGAGCAGAGTGTTCCAGGTGCCAAGAGGAGGGGAGTAAAACTCCTGTGTGAACCGTACATTTCCCCAGGGTTCTGTCTGAAATCACACTCCCAGACTCCAAGATGCTTCTCTTTAGCAAATACATGGCCCAAGCCTCTGGGGAGACCAAGGGGAATTCCCTACAGTTTCTGCCTTTGAGAAGCTGTGAGGTGACCAGGGTGGGTAAGCAGCCAGGAAAGAGATTACGGCTCAAATAGCCAGGGGACAAGGGCGTAAACAACTCACCCTGCAAGGTCAATGGTGGGAGAGAATACTTCCCATCAGGGGAGATCAGGAAGTGGCATTGGAAAGACCACCTGGTGTGGGAAGAAGACAGATGAGAAGAGGGCAGAATTTTCCTATCAGAAAAGGAGTACTGTCAACATTCAAGGTAGGGCTGTGCTCACGGCAGAGGAAGGGGTTCCGGGGAGGCCATGTAGGGAATTGAGATGGAGGGACCTGGGTGCTCAGGGGGCACCAGCCAGGTAAGGTGCGAGGAGCCCTCACAGGTGTCTCCAGGGCATCAGGTACATATGGAGCAGCTGGTTAGGTGGGCTTGGTCGAGAAGAGGGAGGTGGCAGGGCGCTGTGTTGGGAGAGCACCAGGGACGCAGCTGCCACATTGCCAGGGTTGAAGAGAAGGCATGTTGGAGGGAGGACAGAGATCTAGTAGAAGGTAGGGATTCTTTTACAAATTTGGTGGTTGGGGCCAGAGATGCTCTGTGATCCAGCGTGCTGAAAGTTACCCTGTCCTGCACAGTGCCAGCATTTTGAGCTTCCTCTAATGCCCTTCTCTCTATCCAGAGAGGCCAGGTTGTAGTTCTGGTGGCCCCACTGCTGCGTACGGTGTGTGGAGCTAAAGCAGCCGGGGGGGTGGGGTGCTCCCAGGCCCACCCAAGTCACCATCCTTGCTCTCCTGACCCTTGCAGGCTGATCATTCTCAGCAGCACACTGCAGCGGGAGCTTCTCAGCTACGTGGATGTCATCCAGGTGTCCCTGCGCAGTTTCCGGCAGTATTTGGAGGAGAGTCTGAGCAAGCTCCGCTATACCAACGTCGAGTTTGTCAAGAACTGCAAGTGAGAACCAGTATCCAGGGGCCTCTGTGGGCCAGGAGGTTTCTCTGTAGAAAGGTGGTCTTGTTTCCCCTTTATTTATTTATTTATTTTCATTTGTAAATGAAAATAATCCTGGGTTTAGTCTTTGACATTCGTGACAGGTTATATTTGTTTTTTTTTAAAGTTATGTTATTTCTAAAATCACAAATCTTATACTCATTGCAACATGATCAAACATGGAACTATATAAAGTAAAAAGTAGAAGTGCTCCCCAAATGCATTCTCTTAAGCATGTGTTCTGTGTGCCCACATATATGTGTACATAAATGAAAAATGTTTTGTACAGAAATGGAATCTTAGTACACATGCTCACCAACAGCAATTCATGGTAGACACCTTCCATTCATTATCTGAAAATAATACGTTTGTTTTAAAAATCATTGAAAATTTTCTGATTATAAAAATAATACATGCAGCCCCACCTGATCAAGATGGCCCAGAAAGACACTACAGGGCTCCATTCCTCTATAGATGCTTTGAACCACCACCAAGAACTATCATAAACATCTTTCTAAAAGCTCTGGAAAACAGGTAATGGGTTGTAGTAACTGGGCGAGCACTGAATTAGGAAAAAGGCCACTTAAAAGCAGATGGCTGGTGGGCGGCGGCGCGGGCGAGTTGGGAGCATCCGCGCGCGCGGGCTGGCGGCGGGGCAGAGCTGGGGGCGGCGCGGCCACCAAGGGGCCACCCGCTTCTCAGGGGCTGCTGGGGCGCCGGGGGCGGGGTGGGGCGGTCGAGCGCGGGCCACCCGGGCGGACCTCTCCTTCTCTGCTCCCCTTCAGCGTCATCTAGCATCGCGGCCTCTTCGCTCGCCTGTACCCTGCCCCGGGGCTAGGTAGGAAACATGAGCGGCAACAACTTGGATGAGAACAACGAGTTTGATGAGCAGTTGCGAATGCAAGAATTGTACGGGGACACCAAGGACGGTGGCGCCCAGGACGATCCTGGTGAAGAAACCGAAGCTTTTGAGCAGCAGCCGGCCGACACCCCCTACGAATGGGATCTGGACAAGAAGGCTTGGTTCCCTAAGATCACTGAAGATTTCATTGCTACATATCAGGCCAATTATGGCTTCCCTAATAATGGCGCCTCTAGCTCTACGGCAAATGTACAAGATGTCACTGCTAGGACCGCAGAGGAACCTCCACAAAGAAAAGCCCCCGAACCCACTGATCCCAAAAAGAGGGGAGAAAAAAGAAAGACCGATTCAGGATGGTTTCATGTCGAAGAAGACAGAAATACAAATGTATATGTGTCTGGTTTGCCCCCAGACATTACAGTGGATGAATTTATACAGCTCATGTCCAAATTTGGCATTATTATGAGAGATCCTCAGACAGAAGAATTCAAGGTCAAGCTTTACAAAGATAATCAAGGAAATCTTAAAGGAGATGGGCTTTGCTGTTATTTGAAGAGAGAATCTGTGGATCTTGCATTAAAACTTTTGGATGAAGATGAAATTAGAGGCTACAAATTACATGTCGAGGTGGCAAAGTTTCAACTGAAGGGGGAATATGATGCCTCAAAAAAGAAGAAAAAATGTAAAGACTACAAGAAGAAACTATCTCTCCAACAAAAGCAGTTGGATTGGAGACCTGAGAGAAGAGCTGGACCATCAAGAATGCGCCATGAGCGAGTTGTCATCATCAAAAATATGTTTCATCCTATGGATTTTGAGGATGATCCATTGGTGCTGAATGAGATCAGAGAAGACCTTCGAGTAGAGTGTTCAAAGTTTGGACAAGTTAAGAAACTCCTTCTTTTTGATAGGCATCCAGATGGTGTAGCCTCTGTGTCCTTTAGGAATCCTGAGGAAGCTGATTATTGTATTCAAACCCTTGATGGAAGGTGGTTTGGTGGCCGTCAAATCACTGCCCAAGCATGGGATGGAACTACAGATTATCAGGTGGAAGAGACCTCAAGAGAAAGGGAGGAAAGGCTGAGAGGATGGGAGAATTTCCTCAATACCCCGGAGCCCAGCCGAGGCCTTCGGCGTTCAGATTCCGTTTGTGCTTCAGAAAGAGCAGGGCCTTCTCGAGTAAGGCATTTTTCAGAGCACCCGAGCACGTCTAAAATGAATGCTCAAGAAGCTGCCAATGAAATGGCATTGGAAGAACCCGTAGATGAAAAGAAGTTTGAAAAAACAGAAGATGGGGGAGAAATTGAAGAAAGTGCTTCTGAAAAAGATACTAAAGAAGGTGGCTCTGAAAGAGAGCCTGAAGAAGGCTGCCCCGAAAGAGAGCCTGAAGAAGGCTGTCCTGAAAGAGAGTCTGAAGAAGGCAGTCCTAAAAGAGAGTCCGAAGAAGGCAGTTCTGAAAAAGAGCCTGAAGAGGATAGTCCTAAAAAAGAGTCGAGAGCGAATGGCCCTGAAAGAGAATCTAAAAAGAAGACACTCAAAAATGATTATGAAGAGAATGGTCTTGAAAAAGAATCTGACGAAGATGACCCTGAAAAGGAAACTGAAGAGGAGGATGGCCTCCAAAAAGAGTCTGAAGAAGATGATTCAGAAAGAGACTCTGAAGAAGACTGTTCTGAAAAACAGGGTGAAGTTGGCTCTGATAAAGAATTTGAAGAAAATGGTCTTGAAAAAGAATTTGATGAGGATGGCTCTGAAAAAGAGTTTAATGAAAATGTTCTTGAAAAAGAGTTAGAAGAAAATAACTCTGAAAAATCAGAATTTGAAGATGATGGCTCTGAAAAAGTGTTAGATGAGGAAGGCTCTGAGAGAGAGTTTGAAGAAGATTCAGATGAAAAGGAAGAAGAGGAAGATACATATGAAAAAGTGTTTGATGATGAGTCAGATGAAAAAGAAGAGGAAGAAGATGCAGATGGAAAAGGGCTTGAAGATGCTGATGAAAAGGAGGAAGATGATGATGCAGATGAAAAGCTGTTTGAAGATTCAGATGAAAAGGAAGATGAAGAAGATGCAGATGAAAGGGAAGATGAAGATGATGTAGGCGAAAAGTTGTTTGAAGATGACGATTCCAACGAGAAGTTGTTTGATGAGGATTCCAGTGAGAAATTGTTTGAGGAGTCTGATGAGAAGGGGACTCTGGGTGGTTTTGGAAATGTTAATGAAGAAAGGCCCCTGTCCACAGGCAGCAGCTTTGTCCTCAGTAGTGATGATGACGATGATGATATTTAATCCCTTAAACTTGCTTTTTAGGGAGATTCCTCTTCCTCAACATATACTTGCCTATGCTTCAGGGTAATTACTAGTAGTGTAACATGAACACGTGCATAGTGGTAGGATGCCATCAGATGAATGCATCGAAGTTTTCATTGTTACCTGTACTTAATGATTTTAAATATCTGTTAATTGGCTGTTCAGTTAAAACTTAATAGTCATAGTGCAAGTAAACTGGATACTTGTCCTTTTGTCAGATTTGTTAAATGCATGCAGAATAATATTTTTAAAAGTATTCCAACTGAAGTTTGTGATATTCAAAAATAAAAATAAGTTGCTAATATGTAGAAACTGAAAAAAAAAAAAGCAGATGGCTGCCACAGTGCCTTGGCTGACCCCTCCCTCATCCCCTTACTGGTTCTGTGAGGAGCAGGCCGCTCTCCCAGTGCAGATACTGGGTCGTAGATTTGGACGGAGCAGAGTAACCCTCCTGCACATACTGGGAACACGTATACCTGGCCCAGTTTGTCTTCTGGTGGCCTGAGGGACTTGATGATCCAGAACTTGACCTGCAGCTAGAAAGCTGCTCACTGAGCTCTCCTACAGAATGCAGTGGGAGGGCAGTGAAGTCGTGCTGCGTGGGGCCAGGGATTTCTGGCTGTAGGGCATACAGTGCAGTGCTGGGTCTGTGAGGAAGCTGTTTCCTAGAGAAGAGGGGAAATCTGTATCTGTGTAACTGGGGGAAATCCTAGGACACGCACATATGCACGCTGACGACAACAGGCATGCCCAGCTTTGGCCTGGAGCTATTTTCCAAAGTCAATTTATGGCTCAGCCCTGAGTGGGGCACAAATCAGTCAATCTACAATGACTGGGACGGTGTTTTCTTTTTTTCCTTCCTTTTTTTTTTTTTTTTTTTTTTTTTAATCTTTTTTGGTTATTTCTTGGAGGTTAAGGTAAGGTCCAACACTAGCTGGATACAAGATTAAGGAACACATGCCTCAGTGTAAATTCCAGTGATAAGACACTAAAATATCAAAATGTCCAGGCTTCAACAAAAGATTACAAAACATGCAAAGACACAGGAAGTGAAGACCCAGACAAAGCAAAAGACTAAAGAAACTATCAATGAGGAGGGTCAGACCTGGGGCATCCCAGATAGACCTCAAAAAAATAGTCCTAAATATTCTCAAAGAGCTAAAGGAAATCAAGAAAACAATAATAGATGAACAGAAATAGACTATCAACAGAGAGATAGAAATTATGAAAAGGAACCAAACAGTGCTATAGACCACAGTAATAGAAATATAAAATTCCCTAGAGGGGTCCAACAACAGATTGGAACTGGCAGAAGGAAGAATTTGTGAAGTTGAAGATAAGACAATTGCAATCATGAGTCTGAGGAAGAGAAAGAGGAAAGAATGAAGAAAAGTGAACAGAGCCTGAGGAGCCCTTGGGACACCATCACGATGCCAATATATGCATTGTAGGAGTCTCAAAAGGAGAAGATAGAAAGGATCAGAGAGAATATTCAAAGGAATAATGGCCAAAAATCTCCCAAATTTAATGAAAGAGATAAATATATACATCCAAGATGCTTAACAAACTCTCCAAACAGGATAAACAGAAATAGACTTACACCACGCCATATTATACTTAAACTGTCCTATGCCAAGAAGTGGATATGGCTCAAGCATTTGGGTGCCCGCCTACCACATGGGAAGTCCCGGTTTTGGTTCCTGGTGCATCCTGGAGAAGACAAGCAAGACAGCAAGCTGTCATGATGGACTGGTGCAGTGAGCTGATGCAACAAGATGATGCAACAAGGCGACACAAAGAGGAAACACAATGAGAGACACAACAAAGCAGGGAGCAGAGGTGGCTCAAGCGATTGAGTGCCTCTTTCCTAGATAGGAGATCACAGGTTCCGTTCCCAGTGCCTCCTAAAGAGAAGATGAGCAGACACAGAGGGCGCGCAGTGAATGGACAGAGAGAGGGGAGGAATAAATAAATAAAGTAAATCTTTAAAAACAAAAAACAAAAACCACAACTCTTACAGCAGAGTTTCTCAACATCATCACTATTAAAAAAAAAAAAAAAGCAAACAACTGTCACATGCCACAGATACAAAAATTCTGAGAGCCACAAGAGAGAAACAGCATGTCACATACAAGTGAGGCTCAATAAGATTAAGTGCCTATTTCTCATCTGAGACCATAGGGGTGAGTAGGCAGTTGGAAGAAATATTTATAGTGCTGAAAGCAAAACATCACCAACCAAAAATTCTGTATCCAAAAAAATGGTCTTTCAAAAAAGAGGGAAGGATTAAGATATTCAGATTTAAAAAAAAAGCTGAGAGACTTCATCTCCACTAGATTAGCCCTTACAAGAAATACTAAACGAAGTTCTGCAGGTTGATGGGAACAGACACTAGGCAATTGACTGAAGCCACACAAAGAAATAAAGATCTCCGTACAGAGAAATAAAGATCCCCTGTACCTACAGGATCTAAAAGGCAAATGCATAAAATGTAATAATAAATGAATGGTTTTGGACTCATAATGTATAAATATGTCATTTGTGACAAGAACTATATAAAGGTGGTAGAACAGAAGGGTATAGGAGCATAATTTATGTATGCTCTTGAAGTTTTAAGTTGGTAGCAAATGAGGTTGTTAGAGATGTAGGATGTTAAATTTATGCCCCATGGGAACAAAAAGAAAATATAAGAGAATATGGAAACTCATAGAGACAGAAAGTAGAGTACAGGTTATGGTAGGGTGGGGCAATGGGGAGTTAATGAAAAATGAATGTAGGTTTCTGTTTGGGGTAAAGGGAATATTCTAGTACTAGATGGTGGTGAGGGTACTGCAACATTATGAATGTGATCACCCCCCTGAATGGTATGCTTGGGAGGGGTTGAGAGGGGATGATATATGATGTACATGTTTCCACAATTTTAAAAAAAGAGAAACTAAAGAAATCAATAAAAATTAATTGCAATGCATGTTACTGGATGGGATCTAAGAATGGAAGAGAAAGGCCTCAAAAGGACATTATTGGGACATAAGGAAAAATTTGAATATAGAATGTTAGCTTTATATCAATGTTAAATCTCTTGAACTCAATGTGCACTTAAGGTGACTACATAAGGTGAATATCCTTGTTCATAGAAAATCTACTTGGAAGAATTATGATTTCAAGGAGTATGATGTGTGCAGCCTGCTCTCACATGTTCCTAAAATAGAAAAAAATGGATAGATGGATGGATGGATGGATGGATGGATGGACGGACTTACGGACAGACGGACGCAACTCACACACAGACAATGGCCAACATGGCAAAATGTTAAAATTGGTGGATCTATGTGGTAGGGTGGGGATATGCTGGAATTCTCTGTATTGGATTTGTATTATTTTTGCAACTGTCCTGTGAGTCTGAAATTTTTTTTAAATAAAAAGTTTAAAAAATACATGAGGGAGTGGATGTAACTCGGTGGTTGAGTGCCTGCTTCCTATGTATGAGGGCCTGGTTCAATCTCTGCTACCTCCTAAAAATAATAAATAAATAAATGCATGGCTTTGTAGAAAAATGGAAAGTAATGAAAACTAGGACTATAACTTGACATATATTAAGCATCTCACTCTATTCTTCATATTGCTGCAACACTCTCATTTTAGTCTCATACTAGGTAATTTCTTCAGATCATCCTTCCTATTCATGGCTTAGCTTTTTTGTTGTGTTTAATTTCCTGATAAATGCATTCATTGAGTTTTTAATTTTAGCTATTATAGTTACATTTGATACTTTTTCAAAACTGTTCAATGAAAATATTTTCAAGCTTCTCTTTGATTCCTTTAAAGATGTTTAACCTAGTTATTTTGTATTTTGTAGTATGTCTGATAATTCTAATATCTGAGGCATTTTGTGGGTCTCTTTCTGCTCTCTCTTGTTTCTACTGGTTCTCAGTCATGGTGTCTTATTTCCTTGTGATTTTTCCTCCATGAGCTACTCATTTTGCTTGGAATTTTATCTGTGGGATTTTTTTGGCATGGACTGAGATTGAATTCCTCCAAAAAGAATTCTTATCTGCCTGTACCAGGAAGCTGGGGTTGGGGGGAGATTTTAAATTCTCTGCTTGGTGATTTTTGGATCACTGAGGAGAACACGAATTCAGTTTGCAAATACGTATGAAGGACAATTTTTGATTATGAATTCTCAGGGAAGAGATTTCTTTCTGTGCCTCCTGCCCTTGGATCCAGACAGATCAATTTCCCTGTTGTCTGGTGGGGTTTATTTCTCCTTCATGCGTATGCTGACAGTATAGTCCTCTAGAGTTCACCTTTACACCATCCCCCTCACCATGTTCAGTCATTAAGGCTGAACCTCAAAGTCTTTAGGGCAAAAAGCCAGTTTTAGCACCCATTCACATTCCAAGGTTGCATTTCATCTGGGGTCTCTGCAGAATTTTTACTGTTGTGCAGAGCAGAGAAAACTATTTTTATTTTTCATGTGATCCAGCATTGTATCTGCTTAAGCTGAGTCTGTCAGGATATATAATCTGACAACTGCCAGAAATAGAAACCAAATCATTTATTTATTCATGCTCCTACCTGCACCCATTTTTCCACAATATCATACTTTTAATCTAAAGTCTTGACAGTCACAGTATTCAAGATAGGTGAGAAGTTTCAGGTCTGATCAGTGGTTTTTATTTCTCCCAACTTGTTTTCAGATTATTTTCAGAGGGAGGCAACTTTTCTTCTGAAGAAATTGACTTACTGTGTCATCGACTGGAGAAGGAAGCTGCCCGGATAGAGTTTGTTGAAAATTTAATCATGATGAACATGGAGAAGATGGAGAGCGAGTACCTGGACCAGGTGGGTGAGCACCACCCCAGCCGTCCAGCCAGGTCCCAGGACACTCGGTTCCCAGGTGCTAGCCTTTTTCAGTGCTTGAGAGGAGGGTCAAGGCCCTTTTCAACCATTAATTAAACGTCTCCACTCCAACTCCCAAAGTACAAAAATTCCAAATTAAGCCACTCTTTACTTTTGATCTTTCTCTACAGGCCACTGATGTCATCAATAAGTTTGAAAGTAAATTCCATCACCTGTCTGTGGACCTCATTTTCATAGAGAAAATCCAGCGGTTGCTGACAAATCTGCAAGTGAACATCAAGTGTGAGGTAGGGCGAGGTAGGGCAGACTCATTCTTCTTCCTGTGGATATTTATCACACACCACCTACAAGCCAAGCATTGTCCCAGGTCCCGGGAATACAGAGAGATCTCTGCCCCCTGGCACTGGCAAACCAGCTGGGAAGACAGCAGTTAAATCACAGTAGGCACTGACTTTCGTCAGGTTACTGTGCACTGTGCATCATGCTAACCGGCATATTTTGATTAGCTGTGTTAGTCCTCACAAGAACCATGAGGCAAGTACTGTCTTTATTCCAGGTCTGGGCCATCTACGTAGCTCACTGCACTATTCAGGAAACAGTGTGTGAGGGCACAGTGGGTGCTGGGACAAGCAGAAATGAGTAGAGCATTCCGGCCCTCCAGGCATTTACGGTCTCCCTGGAGAGGCAGATGCAGTCAAATAAAGAAGGGTTTCCTGAGATCTCACTTCAATCATTATTAGAGCATTTTCATCATTTCAATAATAATAATAATAATTAACAAAAAAATTCTTCACCTCTCAATCTCTCTGTTTCCCCTGATGTGCATAGCTGGTATTTCTGGCATTCTTGCACAATTATTTATTTATGAAGCAGTTTTATTGAGATACAGTCACACACCATACAATCTGTCTAAAGTGTATAATCAATGGCTTTTAGTACAATCCACAACACAACATACTCCTAAACAATGAGTGGGTCAAAGAAGAAATCACAAGGGAAATTAGGAAATATCTTGAGGCAAATGAAAATGGAAAGACACCGTACCAAAATTTATGGGATGCAAGAACAGCAGTGCTGAGAAGGAAATTTATAGCTGTAAATGCTTACATTAAAAAAGGAAAGAGATCTCAAATCAGTGACCTTACCTCACAACTGGAGGATCTAGAAAAAGAAGAACAAACCAAACCCAAAGTGAGCAGAGTCTAGGAAGAAAGGGAGGGAGGGAGGAAATAACAAAGATTAGTGCAGAGATCAATGCAATAGAGAATAAAATGATTATAAGAGGATATTATGAACAACTATATGTCAACAAATTAGATAGCCTAGATGAAATGGGCAAATTTCTAGAAACACACAAACTACCTACACTGAGTCAAGAAGAAATCGAAGATCTCAGCAGACCAATAACTAATAAAAATATTGAATCAGTAACCAAAAACCTCCCAACAAAGAAAAGTCAAGGACCAGATGGCTTCACAGGTGAATTTTACCAAACATTCCAAAAAGAGTTAACACCATCCCAGTTCAAACTCTTCCAAACAATTGAAGAGGAGGGAATGCTCCCTAACTCATTCTATGAGGCCAAATACCAAAGCCAGGTAAAGAAAAGAAAATTAGAGGCCAGTATCCCTTATTAATATAAATGCAAAAATCTTCAGCAAAATACTAGCAAATCAAATCCAATAGCACATTAAAAAAAATTATACACCATGATAAACTTGTGGGAGGTATGCAATCTCTTTATTTTTTTGCATGATTTTTCTGTAAACCTCTAACTTCTCATTAAAATAAAAATTGAGTATGAATCCAAAAAGCAAGTGGATATCAATCCATAATTTACCTACCTGGTGATAACCCCTATTAGTATTTTGATTTAATTTTTTCTATATATGCAGAAATAGAAAATATATACATTTGATATATATTTATATCAAAATTAGCCTCTTGCTAGTCATAGTTTTCTAAATCTTTAAAGATTTTTCAAACATGCTATATTTATTTATTTATGTATTTTTAATCTTTATTTTGCACCATACATCTTCACTTCCCCTTCTTGGATGTGTTGCCATTTTTATGTAATGATTCCTAACTGGAAGCAGTTAGTTGATTTCAATTCCTCACTATTGTACATAATGCTGCACTAAGTATACTTG
The DNA here is from genome assembly GCA_026826555.1 of Tolypeutes matacus. Taxonomy (NCBI): domain Eukaryota; kingdom Metazoa; phylum Chordata; class Mammalia; order Cingulata; family Chlamyphoridae; genus Tolypeutes; species Tolypeutes matacus. The sequence goes on along the minus strand of JAKSZT010037198.1, from coordinate 1,533,435 downwards.
CTCAGGAATCTATGATTATGTCCTTCGGATAACTTCTGAGAGCCAGAATTACTGTATGGCCCTGAGCATCTTTCAGGCTCCTTATGCACACAGCCAAGCTGCTTTCCTGAAGCTTATTCAGACTTGAACACTCACCAGTGCTTAATCCATTTCTCAGATAACATTCTGCTGAACATTTTCCCGGTTAAATAAGCATTCGAGAAACAAAGTCTCGGAACCTCTGGTTTTCTAGGTGGCAAAATCCAATTCGCAAACAGATGTATTGAATTTTTCTCTCGAAGAACTTCAGAGCAAGATAGAAACCTGTCGTAACTCAAGTGAAAATAAAAAAGTAAGTGGTCAGAAGATAGTAGATTCCAAGCTGTGAATAGCAATGATAGGTTATGCTAGAATCATAAAACTGACATTTGACTTGCATCTGTATTCAGGATGTTTTCAGGAGGTCTCCAGCACCAGTGGCCTTCTGAGCCTTCCTAGTTAACGCCTCTTTTATTCCCTGGAATTAAGGAAGAGAAGAGAAACCAGCTATACCCCTCACTGCCCCCCAGGGATGCGTGTAGAGTCCATTAAGTATGGAGCCTTGAGTTTGGCTTCATCTGCCCTCACTTCTCCCTGTGATGTGATGGCCAGATCACCCTCAAAAAGGCTGTCATATTTCACTCCTAAGCACCCTCACAAACCTCGGGCCAAATGTTTCCTACTGAAAGAACAAATATAGATTGTTAGAGCTGAAAGAGATCCTGGGGAACATTTTGTGTCCCCATCTTGCAGATGGGGAGACCAAGTCCAGCAAGTTTGAATCATTTGCCCAGAGAACAGGAATAGGATTCCCAAAGTCCATGTCAGTGCTGCTCTGATACCCCAGTACAGCTGCCTACGAGAGCCAGCTGACATTCCCCACTCCCCCCAGTGCTCTCCCTGCAAGTGAGGGGTTCCCTTCAAGCAAGAGACATGCTCACTAGACCAGCCGTTTTCCTGTGGTGCAGATGGAATCAGCTGCCAGGTTCATGGGCCTTCCCCCATGAGGGCTGCATCATGGTGGCTTTCTTCCTCTGTGTTCTTGTTAGATAGTGACCACAGAAGACGTCCTTGGCTTTGTTCGAACTTGGATCGAAAAACTGAGACAGAGGATTGAATACCTCAACTGTAGCCTGGACTCGGTGTCGGTGACTCAAGTGGTCTTTACTGTAAAATACGGGATGGGGTGGAAGGGAAAGGAGAGGGTAAGCTATTGAGTCTCCCACCAGGAGACCCACGGGGCCTGGCAGAGCCTAAGGGAGGAGGAGCCCCTGGGAGACCTCAGGCAAACAGATGGGAAGAGCACAAGCTGTCAGACCGAGCTTCACATCCCAGATGGGCCACTTCCCTGCACGAGGCTCTAAGGAAGCCCCTGACCTCCCAGCACCCGTTCCTCATCTCCTACAGGCCCCTCGACTCACCCACCCACCCTGCTGCCAGGCTAGCCCCACTGTCTGGGCCTCTTCCTTCCCACAGCACGCATGAGCAGCACCCTCTCCCCACCTCTCCCACCCCACCAGCGCCTCACCCAAGCCCCATCTCTTCCATATCGGGCTGCGCGTTTCCTCTCATCACCCGTAGTCGTTCCTGCACTGCAGCCATACGGAAGATCAGAAAAGGCTACTCTGACCGTGTCCCTCCCGTAACCTTAGGCTAAAGCTCGAACCCCTTGACTGGACATACGCAGCCTCAGTTTTGCGCTACACAGCCCCTCCCCCACACCCCAGCAGGCATACAACCCCTGAACCCCCACCCCTACACAGTTTGCCTAAATGACACTTTCTCCAAGGTTTCTCTCACATGATGGTCTGGGTAAAGGTCTCCTGGTCCCGGGGGGCACCTCCCACACTCCCTGTGACCACACAGTCCAGGCTCCATTTCACAGGGTGTCTTTCCAGAGGCTGAACCCCAGGAGGACAGAACCCACGTTGCCTCACACCACGCCCAGCTCCTCACATCTGCCCTTGAGCACAGGAGGTGCTCAGTCTCCCAGGGGAGGGTTACAGACCCAATGGTGACCTAAGTGGCTGCTCCCCAAGTTCCACTTCAGCACCCTCCAACCCTGGCCTCTCACTGTCAGGGTTGAACCAGCCCTTCAATAGGGAGTCTCTTCCCACCATGCACCTAACACTAAGCCTCCACTGCACATTCAGTGCCGCTCCAGACAAGACGGGAGCCTCCAGGAGTCCAGCTGGGTCCTCCCCTGGAGGGGCTTACAGTCCATCGCTGAAAGGAGACAAAATAAAATGGGGAACGGTGTGCTTAAGCACGATGTGTGGGCCACCAATTCAACCCTTTCTCAAGGATCCAACTCACAGGAGTTGGCCACTCCCTGGTCCACTCAAAAGTGCTGCCTGGGCACATCTCCGGAGGACGCTGGGACTAATCCATCATAGTACTAACCCCAGTTCTGACCAAACGTTTCTTTATGTAAGTGTACATTAAGTGTCTGTCTCTCCTGACTAGACCACAAGCGCTGTCAGGACAAGGGCCATCTGTGACCACTTCACTCTCTTCCCTAGGACCCAGGAAAAACCCTTACAGAGGGGAGACACTAGGGTGGAGACATTCAGGAAACATTTTTGAAGGCATTCACATGTGCATGAAAGAAAGAATGAATGAATGAATGAACAAATGAACAATCCTCTAAGGGTGGTATGACCACCACCATTTTCTAGAAGAGCATACAGAAGCTCCAAGAGGCCCGGGAGCTTGCCTCCAGCTGCCGAAGTTGCACATGGTGGGGCTGGGATGCAAACCCCAGTCTGCCAGCCTGCCCAGCATCTGGGACATTCCCTACATATTTGGCTTCTCCTCTCTGGCCCACAGGAAAACATGGCTGTCCTAGAGGCGGAGAGTGACATCATTGTGTCCTCAGAAGTCCCTGAAGAAGAGGTCAAGGTGGAGCTGGTCACCCCTGAGTCCTTCGCCCAGCCGAGCCGCATGGGAAAGCCCATGATTGAAGACCCAGCCGTGGAGGTGGTCAAGAAGATCCTGCAGTGAGTGGCCCTGGGGCACACAGAGGGGCCCTGCCACTGCTGTCCCCATCCCTGAGCCTGCAAGGGGTGGCTTTGGGGTCCCAAAGTCTTGGGCTCTCAGGTGAGCCCCCCTCTTAGACTGGGCCTTGGGCAAGGGACGTCCTCTCTCAGTTCCTCATTTTCCTTATCTGAAATGGGTCGAGATAGGACCGGCTTGTGGGGTGCTGAGACCTAAACGAGATGGTGCCCATTGCCGGGCCTGAGCTGTCTTCATGGTCAGTGCAGCAAAGTTCACATCCTTTCCTTTGGTTTCAGACTTCCTAACACAAAACACTCACCTCAGCATTATGACAAAGATTGGTCTCAGACAGGTAAGTTGAACAGCCTGGTGGATCTTGGGGCAGCCAGCAGTGGGGAAGCAGGCATTGTGTGCAGCCCATCCTCACTTCCTGAATTCTCTTCTCATCCTGGGTGCTCGTCACCTAAAGGCGTGAAGCGACCTAGGCGCCGGACGGAAAACTCCTTGAAAGTCTTGTCCAGTGCCACCTCAGCTTGCAGGTAGGCGCACTGGGTGTCACGGGCCCTTTCTGGCCAAATCCACACTGAGATCTACCCTTCCTAGACCCCCACCCTGTCCCCCGTAAACAGAGGCCAGAGAAGACCTCATGGCTTCTCCAGGCTTTGTCCCCTGAATGCATCACCTGTGGTTGGCTCTGAGACCCTTGCACTGGCTTTCGCTGAGTTTGATCACATACCTGCTGAGCGGCACATTTCACACAGGGCTCCTGCCTTGAGAATATGTCTGGGAGTTTAGTGGTTCTTGGCGGTGATGACTGGAGAATCCAAGCCCCTGCCACCTCCCCACACATACCGCCATAGAGCAATGAGCAGCTGTTTTCATTGGCAGGCAGGAGGAGCCACAGAAGGAGTCCTGTGCTTCGGCTTCTGACTGTCCTCTGCCCTCCCAGCCCACCAGAGTCATTAGACTTGTGGCCAGGCAGGTGGAGATTCTAGAAGGTGATAACAGGAGCCACATAACTGAGCTGACGTTCTGGGGCTTCTGTAAACCATGGTTGACATGGCTTAGCACTCAGTTTTGTGGAAATGAAAGTGAGAGAAATTGCTGCTGGCTTTGACCTCCCGAAGGTCTTTTTAAGCATACCTGCTGTCTGCAGGTAAAAAATGAAATCCATGCTGCAGGGCTTTTTTCCAGGAAATATGTAGGACATACTTTCACGAAAACATTGTCCACTGCTTATCTGAAATTCACACTTAATTGGACGTTCTGTATTTTTATTTGCTAAATCTGGCCACATTACATGTCACCCAATCTGTTTTCCTTTGCAAATTTCTGGGTGCTGAGCTCCTCTGCCCCTCTGTAACCCAGTGGCCTCTGTTGGGGTTCATGGAAAGGGCTTCATCTTTACCAATGAGGACATCTTCAGGGAGGAGAGTAGGGAGAGATCTGGGCTCCCAACAACCAGCCAGTAAACATTTCTAGTAACAAGACCAACAAAGGAAGTGCTTGGTCCCCCGAGATGAGAGTCAGGCTGCCCCCTGGCACAGCTCATACCTGGTCAGGGTCTGTCCTCAGTCCCCAAGGCACTGACCACCCTTTGTCCTACAGCATCACCAGGTACTCCAAGCCCAACCGAATGGACAGGAAGTACCAGGTGCTCGGAGAGAAGCCACCCCCTCCAGCAGAGTGAGTACCTGGGGGTACTGTCCTTGAGGTCCCTGTGAACCTCTTCTGTCAGTCAAGGGGTGGCTAAGTGTGACTCAGCTGAGGGGAGAATAAGACAGGGCCGGTACTGAAGCAGAGGGAGAGACGGAGGGGGTGGGGCAGTTAAGGGGCAATGCCAGTTGGCCTCGTGCCAGTTCACCCATATTGGTTGTGTGACATGTTCACCCAAATCCCCCATTTTCCAAGCCATGCATTTCAAAGACGGTAGCAGGGCAGCACACTTCTTGGATGTTTGTTTTATGTAAATTTTTCAATGTTTCTTCCCCATTTCTGTTTAACTTTACTTAAATTTCAGTGATTAAAAAAAAAAAAATCTGGGGAAGCGGCTGTGGCTCGGTCAGTAGGGCTCCCGTTTGCCATATGGGAGGCCCTGGGTTCGGTTCCCGGGGCCTCCTGGTGAAGGCAAGCCCACCCACATGGCGTGGTTAGCTGACCCAGCGAGCACAAGCAGCAAGGGGGGGATAAATGGATAAATAAATAAAATCTTTAAAAAAAAAAAAAAAAAAATCTGGTTCACTTAGTAAAGTTTCATTTCAAGCAAACAAGCAAAATTTCAAGTACAGAAATTAAAAGCATTCAGGGAGAGTCAAGGCCTACAAAGAAAGCCCCCATTCCTCTAAAAAGGAAGCCCACTGTCACAGAGTCCTGTTCCCAGCAGCCCTTTCAGCCCATGTGACTGCAGGATTTTTGAGCCATACAAAGAAGTGTAGCTGCTACATCAGGCTGCCCAGAAGGGGGCACGTGTCCCTGCCAGTCAGGGACAAGCCAGCAGCTACACACACTCTCATCCCACACACCAAAGATCTGCCTGTGCCATGAAAGCCTTGACTGCAGATATTTTTTACTGTTCCTTGTCATTTCATTGCATGTGTAGATCCATGTGTCCACCATGACAATCAAGATGCAAAACTCTTCCTTCACCCAGAGATCTCTTGCACTACCACTTTAGGCCACACCCATCCCTCACCATCCCTAACCCTGGGCAGCCACTAATCCGTGCTCCATCCCTATAATTTTGTCACTTTGAGAATGTTTTATAAATGGACTTACACAATAAGTGACTTTTGAGATTGATTTTTCACCTAGCATATTGCCCTTGAGATCTATCCAAGCTGTTGTATATATCAATAGTTCCTTTCCTAAGTGTGGGAGGTGTGGGGAGTGGGGCATATGGGAATCCCTATATTTTCGTGTAACATTTATGTAGTCTAAGTATCTTTTAAAAAATAAAAAATTTAAAATTTAAAAAAACATAAAACAAACCAATACCAACCTTAAAAAAATATATTTCCTTCCTTTTTATTGCTGGGTAGTATTCCATGGTATGAATGTATCACATTTGTTTATTGATTTTTTTAAAAATCAGGCTAAACAAAACAACTTTAATCAAGCATTTATTACATTTCCAAATAGAGAAAATTTCCTAGCATAACACAGTGGTTAACTGCTCAGCAAGTAGAATCTGATCAATTGTGTTTGTATCCCCACGTTGGGATGCCACCTAAGTCACGACTCCCCAAGCCTCAGTCTCCCCCTCTGCACAGTGGGTAGAAGCCTCCCCTGAGAGCCGTGAGAAGGAAGCAGCGCATTCACCTGGCTCCTGCTGGGCCCCCTTCAGTAACACAGGATCGCCACGCTGAACAGCACTGGATGAAATTGCAAGGGACAAGACGGGAAGTTATAGGCAAATGAATTTTGAAATTTCTCTGGGTTAAAATGCAAATTAAGAATACAATAACAGCAAAAAAGAAAAACAAAAACAATTCTAGTAAATAAGACCAACAAAATATCAGGGCTCTTTCAAACTGGGACTTAGCAAATTACTGAGGAAAGTGTGAGACACAGTAAGACAAGAGGGGAGGGAGGGTTTGAAGAGACCACACCCAAAGGAGGAAATACAATTAGGAACGAAAACGCGGGGATGCACTCAGCCTTATTAAGAGGCAAAGAAATAAAAAGTGAACACATCCATTCCATGTTTGGCCCGAGAACAGCCAGGACACGAGTGAATTTTAGTGGAAAGTCCTAGCTTGGGTGGTGGGGAAGGGTGAAGGTGGTCTCTCCCACATACTGTGGATGGGAGATCAGCAGTGCACAACCTTTCCAGAAAGCAGTTTGGCAGGGTATAGTAAAAGCCATAAAAATCATGCCCTTGGCGCAGCTTTTTAGTTCTCTCTCCCAAGGAAATAATCCTACCAAGAAGAGAAAACTTCCTGCACAAAGATATTCCATGCAAAGCTTTTTATGCTAATTAAAGGATAGCAATTGAAGCTAAAGGTCCCAGAATAGGGGATTGCTTCAGTAAGCTATGGTGCCTACATATGTGATGGTTTACATGGCCATTTAAAATTATATCATACCGCAGCAGAAAGCTGACAGTTTAATAAACGAGCCAAAAAGAGTGTTCAATGCACAGTAAACTAAATATGACCAATTTTTAAAAGCCTGAAATAATAGAAGAAGAAAATACATTAAAGTGTCAACCATGTCATCAGTTATAACAAAGTACCACACTAATGAAAGATGTTAATGGGGAAAAGTGGGGGAGGGGGATGGAGTGAGATATAAGGGAACCCCTTATATTTCTGATGTAACCTTTATGTAATTGAAAGCTTTTTTAAAAATAACAATAAAAATTTTCAAAAAATTTAAATGTCAACCACAATTGTCTCTAGATAATTAGCTTTTCTTGGTATTAGTTTTCCTTGTGGTTCTACTTTTCTTTGATTTTGGTGAATGAATTTGTAAATGAAAGATCAAATGATCTAAATACATGTATTTTAAAGATTTGACCAACAATGATGTGTGTGTACAGCAGTCACTTGCAGCACTTTATAATTAGAGATCCTGAAAAATTAAGTGTTCTGGATACAAGCAGTTCTAGTGCACCTGTCCCTTATTTCACTCTGACTTTGAAAACGGCTGTCCTAACTGCACTGGAACATCCACTGGGTCTGTACAAATTTGCCTACTGCAGCCCCGGTGCACTTCAGTCTGCCAAACAGGCAGGATTACTGGCAGGAAGGTGTGTGGTCCTACATGAAGGACTGTCCATTTGATTCCTATTGATAAGAAAACTTTTTTTCTTGTTTCAACAAATGATGAGCCCTTGGCAGGTGCAGGTCATGACTTGTGACCAAAAACCAGGAGAAACACACAGTCTTTGTTCTTTGGACTTTGCAGTCTGCTAAGAGAGATGGAGGTAAATTAGCATGTCACACAATCACAAATCCACCTGTCGGGGGCAGGGAGAAGGGGACTGTAAGGCTGCGCTGAGCTTTGATCCAAGGAAGAGCAGCAATGGAAGTGACCCAGAGGAATTGAGCAGTGTTTTCTGGAGAGGGGCTAGCATGTCTAAAGGCCCTGGGGCAGGACTGAATAATGACTGGGAATGAAGAGGCTGAAGTAAGGTTCAAATAGAGCAAAGGAGCTTGAAATGTCCCAAACCCAGCTTGTTACTTACAAGAAACATTAAACTTGACAAATGTAAGGTAGGTACAACCTTGGGAATCAGATGTACTGCCTGACTCCAATTCTGCCTGGGCAGCTGAGTGCTCAGAAGGGACCTGTTGGTTCTGTCCCTGTCAGTGTGTCCAGACAAGGCCCCTCAGGGCTCTTCTGATGTGTCTTGCAGGCATTTTAAAGGGATCATCCTGACCCTCCTCTGGGAGAGCAACGAGCAGCTGCTGACCATCACCGAGGTGAGGGCTGGCCGCGGTAGGGCCTCTGCCTGCCCTCCCGTCAGCCACTGCCCACACTTTGCCAGCTGCCTATGCCTCCTAAGGTCTGCTGATAATGGCAGGGCAGAGGAAAAGGAGTAAAGGGGGTTCCCCACCCCCCATCATCACAGCTACCATCTCCTATCACCTCATAGAGTTTTTTCCATCCTAGAAACTAAACTGCATTCATTTAGCATTCACTCACTTATTCATTTATTCAGTCTCCACACGTTTCTTGGACATAGAGTGTATGTCAGATACCAGGTGTCCCAAGAGGAACAAGCCCAGTCCCAGGCAGGGTGCAGCAAGGCACAGGAGACAGAGGGGCTGAGGGAGCAGCCCCCAGGGGGTCCCCGTAGGAGCTGCCCAGCACCCCAATCTGGCAGCCCTGATACAGGGTATTTGTGCATTTTCCTGTCTGCCTTCTCCTTGACTGTGAGTCCTCCAGGGCAGAATCCTCCAGCTCATCCATCTTTGTGGCCCACGGCATTGTACCTAGCTTTGTGCTTTACAGTAAGCTCTCAAACCTGGGCAATGAATTGGTATTCCATTTATATGGGTGTTGGATTCTGCCATTCATTCACTCAAGAAATACTGAGAGGCCGGCTCTGGACCTCACATCAGCTAGGTGGGCTCTGGGATATGGACAGTGGTGAAAAGGGCAGATGGGAAGAAAGCATCTCTCTGGCCTAGGGGAGAGCCCAGGGGTGTTGAGATGAGAGCAAGGTGGGGGAAGCCAACAGCCTGGTCCAGAGTCCCACGTGGAGGGTCCTTTCACACATGGTCCAACCCTCTCTTGCAGGAGTTTTACCGCAAAGAGAAGCGCCCAGTCACCAGGCCCGATTGCATGTATGAAACCTTCGACCAGTGTGCAGAGAACATCAGCAAAAAGATCCTGGAGTACCAATGCCAGACGAACGAGTACCACAACTCCTGCCTCATAGGTGAGTGCCAGTGGGCAGGCAGTTTGTGCAGTGTGGTCTGAAGCCAGTGTCCAGGTGGAGCTAGGAGGGGCTTCACCACCTGGATAATGCCCTCCTAACTTGGAGGTCACTGGAGGAGGCAGTTAAGAGCTCCCTGTGAAAAGCCAAAATCTTGGAATTAGGTAAAAGCCTTAATCCTATTTAACTGGAGATAATAACAAATGTCCACTTTTCCTGAAAAATATAGTGTACCATTGAAAATAGTTTGTTCCTTCCACAGGCATTTGTTAAGTGCCTTCCATATGCCAAGTCTGAGCTGCGCTATGATGAACCCCATAGAAGATCAGGGACCAAAGAATGGGTGATTGAATACATCTTGCCATTTTTATTTATTATAATGACATAAAAAAGTTTTGAAAACACACTTGTGGTCCCATCACAATGTCCATGCTCCATGAACCTCTGCCATCGTTGTTCACAGCCAGGTGTACGTTATGGAGTTTTAAGTCCTAATGATTCCTGCTCTAATGAGGGCGCCCTAGCGCCCATCACCTAGGCCTGCTGTTTATGAGAGGTGGCTTGATAGACGTAGGGGAAGATTAGGAGTCACCCAGACCTGGGCTTAAGACCCTGCACTGCCTTCTCCTTGCCTTCTCCCAGCCATATGACCTTGGGCAAGTCACCTTGCCTCTCTGAGCTTCAGTTTCCTTACCTGTAAACTGGAGATCACAACACCTACCATGGAAGGTTTTTTTGATGACTCAGTCCTAGCACAGACCTGCCATACACAGGGAAATACTCAGTGGTAGTTCTTACTACTGTGGTTCTTGAATGACTGGAATTGAAACTACTAGCAGTATTTTCTTTCTCTAGCTCAGCATTTCCCCAAGTGAACTCAGTGGTATCCCATCCTATATCATAGTGCTAAAGATAAAAAAGTGTTTCTGAGGGCAAATAGGTTTAGTAAATGCTGCAGATTATGTCCCTCTCTGGTATATTTAGAATTCACAATAAGTAGAGCCTTCTATTTGCCCAGGTTTGTCAGTCCACGTATCCTGACCAACTTTCTGACTGAAAACATGAGGGAATACTGCATAAAATTTTTTACTGATGTACTAGGGACAAAGAAAAAATTATTAAAGGCCAAAAAGTAAATGAAAATAGGTTTCCTGAGAGAAATTAAGCAGTAACCCTGGCTTTTACCCTGAGGGCACTTGCTGACTCCCATGTGAGCTTGTACTTCTGTTTTCATAACCTGAAGTGAACTGGGAACAGACACAGCCTGAGGCCACCCAAAGTGGGAAATCTCAGGGAGACAAGCCACATGAAGCTAGGATCCCACTGTACTCTGCACAGTAAGATAAATAAGACCTAAACCAAGCTCCTTCTATTTTTCCTTCCAGGGACTAGAAGGAAAACTGGACCAGAATCACTAACTTTGTACAAGGTGAAGAGATTTAAAAAAAAAAAAAAAAAAAACTAGTGAGAATGGATAACTACAAACTGGCTCTTATATGGTTTCTATATCTGAATTCACAATTTATAGATCATCCAATAACCTCAAGCTGACACTTTGGTTTAAAATGACCTTCAGGGGGTCGGATGTGGCTCAACTGGTTGGGCGTCCGTCTCCCATATGGAGGGACCCGGGTTCGATCCCTGGGACCTTCCGGTAAAAAATAAATAAATAAATAAAATAAAATAAAATAAAATAAAATGACCTTCAGTTGGTAGTGACCAGATGCTTGGTAAAGACATATACAAATTCTCTCTAGAGAAACCCACCTTCAACTCAGGCCTCCATGAACTCCCACAAATAAAATGCCAAGAATAATAGCTCAGAGTGAAAACAAGCTCAAAGAAACAAGATACCTTAGTCAAGAGGCAGCAAAGACTTCAGATATTGAGAGTATCAGACAGACACACACACACACACACAAGTAATATAGTTAAATAAAAGAGGGGATTGAAAACATAAATGAGGGGCAAGAGACTTAAAATGACCAAGTAGGTATGAAAAAGAACCAAATCGCTTCTGTAAAGGAAAAATAGAATAACTGTAATTTTAAAATTATGGATGACCCTATTACCAGGTTATGCACAACTAAAGGTAGAATTGGTGAACTGGAGGATAGATCTGAAGAAAATATCCAGAATGCAGCACAGCCAGCACAAAAAATAATTATGTGGGAATAAGGTGAAAAGATGTAGATGAAAGATTAGGTCTAACACATGGCTATTTGGATGTCCAGAGGAAGAGAAAAGAGTCTAGGGTCGAGGCAGTATTTGAAGAGATAATGGCTGAGAACTTTCAGAACTGCTGAAAGACACAATGCATTTTAACTGAGCTGACAAGTCTTTTTTTTTTTTTTTTTTTTTTTTTTTAAAGATTTTATTTATTTATTCATTTATCCCCCCCTTGCTGCTTGTGCTCACTGGGTCAGCTAACCACGCCGCACGGGCGGGCTTGCCTTCACCAGGAGGCCCCGGGAACCAAACTCGGGGCCTCCCATATGGTAAACGGGAGCCCTACTGATTGAGCCACAGCCGCTTCCCGATGACAAGTCTTATAGAGCATAGAGGAAGAGAAGCCCTTTGAACTTGTTTAACTCGTTGTTTAGTACACCGAACCCCTGATGGAATAGCTATTACCATGTTGTAGGCCAAGTCTTTTCCATTGGGAAACTGCTTTGGGCCTTCGTTGAAGAGCTCACCTCAGCAATTTGATTCTGCCCTGCCCTCTCCCCTGTGCCCCTACCCCCAATTCGTGCAGAATTACGAGTCCAGCTGAGGAGATTTGAGGAGCTGTTGCCCCAGGTGTGTTGGTTGGTGATGGAGAAGTTCAAAGATCACCACTGGAAAAAGTTTTGTGCTTCCATTGATGAGATCCAAGAGCAGTTCCAGGTACAACAGAAGCAGCTGGAAAAAACTAAGGTGAGGGTCCCAGGGCCAGGTACTTCAGATCAGGAATTTTGGTTGTTCAGAATTGAAGGCAAGACATGTGCAGGACTAAGTTCCCGAGAAGGAGGTGGGCCAGGCTTGGGATTGTTTGATGTGGGCTGAGGGATGCAAGGCATTGGAGAAATGACAACTGAGCCAACAGCTTCTTCATAGAAGTCATTCACTAAACTCCTTGGACTGCATGGAGGGGGGCGGGGTCACATTGAGAGCAGCGATGATTTCCCATGTTCCCTGGAGCCTGTGGGACATGGATGCTACTGATTTTTTTGGACTAAAATCCTGATTGTGCTGGGGCAGATACTCAACTTCCCATCTCCCCAACCTTCCGAATTGGCTCTGACCATGCCCCCATCTTGCCTGCTCTGCTCCTCCTCTGCCTACCTACAGCCCCTCCTGTACCCATATCAGTGTGGTTGTGGTTGTTATTATCAGATGACCTAGGCCAGTGATTTTTGGTCCTGACCCCAAGACCTGATCAAAATCCCCACTGATTTCTGGATTGTTTGCTTGAAGGATGAAAATACCCAGAAGCTCCATCCAAATCTTGGACACCCCACAAATGCCCAAGAAATGGAGTCTCTATGCCAAGAGGAAGAGAAAAGGCAGAAAGAGCTGGAAATCACAATTGGGGTGAACAGGGAGAAGCTGGAGGTCAGTGGTGCCATCGACTCCCCAAGTCTACTCTGAAGCCTGAAAGATTGCCCAGTTGCCAGCCCACCCACAGTGCTGGCACAGACTCACCACAGTGGGGCATAAAAATGGTCAAGTCTTTCAGGTGAAAGTGGTCATTATTGGCTGTCTTAACTTGCATTTCCTTGATTTCTAAATTAATGGCAAAATTATGAAAGAGGAGAACACCTTTTGTCCAAGATCCATGACTAGTTTTATTTCCTCTTCTGTGAAATGTGTGTTTGCGTCCCTTGGTCATTTCTGAATTCTTATCTTCAAGTCAAAGCACCTCTTGGGAGAGGCCTTCTGGCAGAGAGCCAGAGGCCGGGTTCACTTGGACACAAAGCCCTGGGTCTTGTCTCACTCAGAGTACACCCAGCCCCTTCCTCGGGCTGCCCTTTGAGGGACTTCCTCTCCCTGCTGCACTGTCTCACCCCATGTTTCCTCCAGGAAGCCACGAGGAAGTATGGCCGGGCTTTCATAGCCAATCTGGCTGCCTTCACTGAGAAATTCCTGCTGCAATTGGATGAAGTGGTCACCATTGATGACATCCGGGTGGCAGGTAAGCAGCACGGCCAGCCTCGTGCCTTGGACCAGGGGTCAGTGAAGGGTGGGATGGAGGTCTGCTTTGCACCAAACTCTACCAGAGTGCAAACAGACTCTTCCATTGAGGTGACTGATTAATTTTTGGTGTTTGAATTTTGTTTTTATTAAAAATAACATGTTTTATTAAAAAGGCAACTCCCACATGTCTCAAAGGTTATATTTTTAAAAAATGGAACCGAGAGTAAATATTTTCATAGTCTTGGAGGAGACTAAGTATGACATGAGAGCGAGAACCCTAAAGGAAACAACTTTCACTTTTCTGTGGCTAACACAAAAAAAGTTGAAAGATCGAAAGACAAACCACAAACTGCTAAAAGTGTTCCAGGAACACACAGGTCAGAGAAAGTGTTGATGTCCCTCTTGTACAAGGAACTCTCGTAAACAACTTTTAAAAATAAAGGACAGGGAAGCGGCTGTGGCTCAATCAGTGGGGCTCCCGTTTGCCATGTGGGAGGCCCCAGGTACGGTTTCCGGGGCCTCCTGGTGAAGGCGGGCCCGCCTGCATGGCGTGGTTGGCTGACCCAGCGAGCACAAGCAGCAAGGGGGCGATAAATGAATAAATAAATAAAATCTTTAAAAAAAAAATAAAAAATAAAAAATAAAGGACAAATACATACACTTCAAAGAGAAGCAGTACCTATGGCCAGGAAATGTAAAAGATGCTCGACTCCCTGACAGTGAAAAATGCAAATGCTGACATTATGGAGATGTCATTATTCCCCCACAGACTGACAAGGTTTTCAGGCTTGCTGGTGCTCAGCCCTGGTGACAATGTGAGGAAGCACCAGCTGCTGCCCTTGGCAGAAAATGCGTCGCTGCTACCGTTTTGGAGAACAATTTGGCCGAACCTCTCAAAACTCTAAGCATGTATACCTGTGTCCTAGCAGTTCTAGGCCAAGGAATTTATCTGGCAGAAATACTTGCACACTTTTTCAAAAACATCTTTTCAAAACTATTCATCACAGCACTGTTGGAATAACATTAAAAAAATTGGAAAAAGCATGAATATGCATGTACAAAGGATGGGCTGAATTTATTTATAATTATATATTATATATTTATTATTATATAATTATGATACAAATATACAATTGAATGCTATGCAGCCGTTAGAGTGGCTGCAAAGAATATGATTCTGTGAAAAAAACAAATCTGCAAACAGTATGTACCTAGGAGCCCTTAAAAAACATATATATGATATGCGTATGCATACACACCTATGTATAAAAGACTATAAGACTATAAGAGAAAGAGTTCAGAGAGAGAGATTCAGAGAGACAGAGCTGGCGAGATCTGTGCCAAACCATTCGTGATGATCTCATCTGTGGGTGGGATTAGGGAGACTTTCAAAATCTTTTTCCCCATTAGGTAATGTTTTCATTTTTTGTACTGTGCATTTTACTTTTTTTTTTTTCTTTTCTTTTCTTTTTTTTTTTTTACTGGGAGGTCCCGGGGATCGAACCCAGGTCCCTCCATATGGGAGACAGATGCCCAACCATTTGAGCCACATCCACCTCCTGCATTTTACTTTTATAATTACAAAAGATTTAAATCACATATTAAATGGTATCCAATTAATTTATTAAGTAATTAAAATGCGTTATTTTTACCTGTTAAAGTTTTTTATTACAGAGATAATCAATGTTAATTATCGCCAAGTAAGAAATTCCATATGGGGAGGGTGGATTCCAGGGCATGGACTCCTTTGTAAGCTGATTGAGTCTGTGCACTTAATTTACTAAGCATCATAATTTACTAAGCAGTCCCCTGCTGGTGAACATTGGGCCATTTCCAATTTTTCACCTCCATAATCATACTGAAGAGTACATCTGTATCCATAAATCTCTATTTTTTTAGGATGGATTCCTAGAAGTGGAATTTCTAAGTGAAAATGTATACACGTTTTTGAGGTGTTGGCCAGTAACAGAGGACTCTGTGTCAAGTTTGAGCCTTGTTTGGGGAAGCAGGGGCTCTAGGGAAGTTGGGGTTGAGACCTAAGGAGAGGCAGACAAGGGGGCAGTGGAGGGGACTGGCCATGCCTTGGAGTTAACTACAGAACTGGGGAGACCCTGGAGACCAGGCCCAGGGAGTTCACCAGCCTCGGCCTGCTCTGTCAGCCAGGCTTCTGAGCACAGCTTTGCCTCAGATTCCAAATGGCCCTGCCATCCAGGGCAGATAATGGTGAAGGTCGGGGTCACTGCTGGGCTGCTCTCTCTGACTCCAGACATGGAACCCCTTTCTTTCAGGCCGGCAAGCACATCAGAGAGCCGGTCAGTGAGTTAGGGGGACAACCTCAGCTGTGTTTATTCCAGGTGAAGCTCTTAGTTGTGCACAGCAGAAGCCACCTGAACTCCTGTGAGCAGAAAAGGGCTTTAAGAAGCATATTAGGTGGCTCACAGGAGCTGTGGGAAGGTCAGAGCAGCAGACTTGCAGCTTTGGAGCTGAGAACTGCCCCAAAGCACCCCTTCAGCCACTACCACTGTGCCAGCCCCCAGCCTGTGTCGGCACATTCAGCTTCTGGGTGGGAGGGGCTCTGTCTTCCTCCCAAGGATTCCAAGTGAGGGAGGAAGACAAGATTCCAAGTGAGGGAGTAAGGGAGAGTGCCTTCATTTCCCTGAAAGTAAGGTCAGGTGGAGTCCATTGGGTTTGAGGCTGTGGATAAGGCCACGGTCAGGAACCTGCCTCTTGCCTGCCCAGATATGGAACCCCCCAAGCAGAGAACATCGGTCCTTATACGGAGGAAACTTGCTGGGCTGTCCCTGGAGGAAGAGAGAGAGAAGCCCCTGATTGAGCGGGGGAGCAGGTGAGAGCTGAGGGCAAAGAAGAGCACACTGAATGGCTGCCATTCACTGGGGGCGGGGGGACAGTGCCACAGAATGGTTAGGGTGGGCTCTGAGGTGGGCAAGTCCTGGTGGCCCTGGAAAGCTGTTACCGTTCTAAGCCTCAGTTTCCTCATCTGTGAGATAGGGATAGCAGCCACCTCCCTTCCATGGTATGAAGACCAGTTCAATGAGATTGGACTTGGAGCACTTCTGGCACATACTGAGCACTCCATAGCTATTAGTTCACTTGATAAGGACCCAACAAAGGGTCCAACAAAGAAAAGGAGACTTGTCACAGAAAAAGGTTTCTTCTTGGTTCACTGCTACCCCTGAGGGGCTCTCTAGCTGTCTGTCATGTGCAGCAAGAGCTACCAAAGTGCCTGTCCCCTGCACCCCAAGAATGCAACTCTGGAAGAAGCAGCAAAGCAGTGGCTTGCCCAGAAACGTTCTCAGCCGTGGGGGTTACGGCACAATAGGAAGAACAGACCAGGGGCCGTGGCTGCTGCCTGGCTGTCAGGCTGCCATGGGGACCAGATGCGAGAAAGCTCTGAGCTGGGAAAGGCCCTCTTGAGGTCATGTGGACACTGACATTGCTGCTAACAACTCCTGGTGTCTGAGCTGCTACCATATGCCAGGCACCAAGTCACCTGTTTGCAGGTTGCTTCCATATAAGAAAGGTTTTGTTGTCATCCCATTTCACAAGAGGAAACTAGGGCCCAGAAAAGGGAAGCAACTTGTCCCAGGGGCAGATCTGGCTGACTCCAGAGGTGTGGCCTTCCAGTTCTCCACCCAGTAACCAAGATTCTCTGTGTACCCTGATTAGAACAGTGTGAAAATAAGAAACAGGGAATTTGAAGCAGAGACAAATATTCAGTGGGCGTTTTATTTTCTTTATGACATTTAAAGCCATGGTCATTTTTTCAAAGAAATGCTATGCTTTACCCCCCGGCTTGGCAGGTGGACTGTGAATGATGAAGCCAAGCCTGAGAGACTTTCACATGCATGTTTTTTTGTAGGAAGTGGCCGGGAATCAAACCCACCGAAGTTACCATCGAGAACAAGATTCTCCTCCGGAAAATGCCATCGATAACCACCACCAAAACGACCCTGGGCCACCTGGCAGCCGTGGAAGCCCGGGATGCTGTTTACCTGGTGCATGGAGGGAGGAGTGGGGTGGGCGTGCCTGGGAAGCACACAGCTGCTCCGTTGGGACAGCGTTTTCCCAGCTCCAGCTGCCTGGAAAAGGAGGGAGTTCCCCATCACTGGGCACCCCAACATTTGTTCGGGGATCAGAGGACATGTCAGGGCACTCCAGTGCTGCTGGTCTCAACCCTTGGGACAGCATGAGTCCACAGGCACAGGGACGTCGTGCACAGTTCCAGCACTAGTGTGGGTCCACTGGCGTGGGTTCCAGCGCTGCAGGAGCCCAGCTGAGGGATGCCCCACCTGGACTGGAGGGTGAAGAAAGGTGGTCCAGAGAAACAGTTGAGTCAGAGCTAGAGAACAGAGTCAGCAGAGGCGTGGAGGCCATTTGGGTTTGCAGTGGGGGTAACAGCAGTTATGGCTCACAGTCCTCAAGTACTTACAGGGGCCTCATTGGACTCTACTAACATCTCCAGACAAAGGTAGAACTATTATCCCCGTTTCACTGAGGACGAAGCTGAGGCCTAAAGAAACTTGCCGCTACATAGAGTCAAAGCCAGGATTTGAACCCGGTGCCTGTTAGACCCCTGTGTGATGCACCCAGATGCTGCTTGAGGGATCAGCCTCTGCTCTGAGGTTCTGTGGACCTTTGGTCCTGGTGCCCAGAGAGAAACCTTGTCCTGCCCAAAAATAGGCTGGTCCCAGTGTTGGGAAAACCTGAATTGCCCAGGGCAGGCCCTTCCTGGGCCACCACGCCAGGCCTCAGGCAGAGGGGGACAGCTCTGCCCACCCACCCAGTTCAATGGCCGCTCAAGGCCTGGAGGGCACAGCCTCCAGAGGCAGCCAGGACCCCTGAGCTCCAGGGAGGCCACAGTACAGGAGGAAGGATAGGACAACAGTGAGGAAGGAGCGCTGAGTCAAAAGTCAGTCCCTTCCCAGCTTCTTTCTAGCCTGGTGAGCCCAGGCAAGGCTCTGAGCCTGTTTCCCCACCAGGTGTTGGGAGAATGGCCTGAGTGATGACTTGTGGAGCCCTTGCCGGCTGCCTGGAGTGGGTTGGGAACCCCCTGCCAGCCGATCACAGTACTCTTCTAGGGCAGAGGAGTCCTCCTAATGTGGCCCCTCCTGCTGCCTTCCTCCCAGAAATACTTGGCATTATTCACGGAGGAGCTGAAGAAGATCCAGGAGGACAGCGCATCCCGGGTGAAGGGGGCTCAGCTCTGGAAGAACAGCTGGAAGCGCTCTGTGCGCACCATCCAGGGCCTGTACTTGTGACTCCCTAGGCCCAAATAAAGGCTCATTTTGTAGATATTCATGCTGCTGGGACTTCATTCACTCATTCAGTCATTCATTCATTCATTTACTCAGCAAATATTCACTGATCCCTGCTGTGTGCCATGTCCTGTGGCTTCATCAATTCACTCCCCTCTGCTGTGCACCACTCATTGTGGCTTCCTCAGTGGACATGACCTGCTGTGGTCCCCAGCCACGTGGTGCTTACATCCACTGCAGAAGACTAGCAGGGAAGGGGCAGGTCCACATGATTAGCAGGGACAATGTGTACCAGGAGTTGGCCACTTAAAAGAGGCCAGTACTCAAAGGAATAACAGAAAAGGCATGCTAGGCACTTCATCTTGAAAAATAATTAAAATGATGGAAAAGTGTATTTTATATTTAACAAAATGTGGGTTATAATTGCAACCATGCAATGATTCCTAGAACCAGCAAAGAATCCAATGTTGATTGGGTATTTGTGACAGTTTTTCTGACCAAATTATAACATTTTGGCAAAAATATTCTCAAGCCTCATTAATTTTCAATCCCCTTTTAATCTTCTGACCCTGAGATCATACTCTTTGGAAACCTCCATCATATTGTCTTCCTTGTCAGCTTTCTTGTCCTCAATCATCAAGTGACCTAACCATGCCAAGGTGTCGTTCATCAGTCACTTTCTGTGTCATTTGGACAGGCTGCCAATATCCCTTCCTTCAAGCTGAGGTAGGCCTTTTGTACCCGCTTTACAGGTAAGGAGGCTCAAGTCCAGAAGGTTGGGACGACCTGCTCACAGTCACACAGCCATTGTAGAACCTCCCATTGTTTGGGTTCCCCAAAAGCAGACAAGGATTTGGGAGCAAGCCCTTTGTTTTGATTTCAATGTTTTAAAATTCATTTAGAGTCTTTTGGTGCCCTAACATAGGTCTATCCTAGAGAATGATTCACGTGCACTTGAAAAGAATGTGTATTCCACCCATGAAGGGTAAAGCATTCTATAAATGTTGGCTAAAACTAGTTGGTTTGTAGTGTTGTACAGGTCCTCTATTACCTTACTGGTCTTCTGTTTAGATGTTCTATCCAGTAATGAAAGCGGTGTCTTGAAATCTCCAGCAATTATTAGAGAACTCTCTATTTCTCCCTTCAATTCTCAATGTTTGCCTCATATATTTTGGCATTCATTGCTGTTAGGTGCATGTATGTTTTCTAATTGTTAAATCTTATTGAATTGATCCTTCTATCAATATATAATGTCCTTCTTTGTCTCTTGTAACAATTTTTTTACTTAAAGTCTAATTTGTCTGTTATTCATATAGCCACCCTGCTCAGTTTTGATTTCTATTTGCATGAAATATTTTTTCCATCCTTTCACTATCAATCTATTTGTATCTATGGATCTAAGATGGGTTACCTGTAAACAGCATATGGTTGGGTCATGTTTCTTTATTCATTCTGCCAATCTCTGCCTTTTGATTGGAGAGTTTAATACATTTCCATTGAAGCAAATTGCTGATAAGGCAAGATTTGCTTATGCCATTTTGCTTATTTTTTATTTTCAGTCTTACACCTTTTTTAACCTCCTTTCCTCCGTTATGGTCCTTCTTTTTGTTTACATGATCTTTTATAATGAGCCATTTTGAATCACTTATCCTTTTCTTTGTGTAGATTTTTTTTTAAGATAATTTCTTTATGGTTACTGTGGGGGTTACATTTAGCATACTAAATCTATTATAATTTAGTTTGTGTTGACACCAATTTGACTTTAATAAACTACACACACACAGTATCTATATTTCTCCATACCTCCATTTTATGGTGTTCTTGTCACAAATTACATCTTTATGCACTGTGTGTCCAGCAACAAATGTTTACGCTTCTTTTTATGCATTTGAATTTTAAGCCTTATATAATGTAAAATAATGCATTATAAATGTAAAATGAAATAATACTGGCTTTTCTATTTACCCATATAGTTACTTACACCAGAGATCTTTATTTCTTCATCCAGCATTGAGATATTGTCTATTGGCCTTTCTTTCAACATGGACTCCCTTTAGCATTTCCTGTAAGGAAGGTCTAGGATAATGAACTCAGTGTTTGTTTGTCTGGAAAAGTCTTAATTTCTCCCTCATCTTTGAAGGATATCTTTTCTGGATATATTATTCTCAACTAACAGGCATTTTTTTTTTCTTTCAGCCCTTTAAATCTGTCCTCTCATTGCCTTCTAACCTCCCAAGATTTTTATTGAGAAATTGGAAGTTAATCTTATTAAGGATCACTTGTATGTGACACGTTGCTTCTCTCTGTTTTCATGATCTGTTTTTGTCTTTGCCATTGGACAGTTTGATCATAATGTATCTTTCTTTCTTTCTTTCTTTCTTTCTTTCTTTTTAGGTTCCAGGGACTGGGGATTGAACCCAGGACCTCATATGTGGGAAGCCGATGCTTAACCACTGAGCCACATTGGCTTCTCTGAGTTGGTTTTTGTTTGTTTGTTTGTCTTTTCATTTTTTGTGTTTGTTTTTTTCAGGAGACATCGGAACCGAATCTGGAACCTCCCATGTGCAAAGCAGGCGCTCCAACTGCTTGAGCCACATGCGCTTCCCTGATCATAATGTATCTTAAGTATATATCTGTTTGGGTCCATCTTGCTTGGCATCTGTTGGGCATCTTAGATTTGTATATTCATATCTTTGATCATATTTGGGGAGATTTCTGCCATTATTTCTTCAAATACTTTTTCTGGCCCTTTATCTCTCTCTTCGCATTCTGGGACTCCTTTGCTATATATATTGGTATACTTGATAGTGTCCCACAGGTTCCTCAGGCTCTGTTCACTTTTTTCTTTCTGCTCCTCAATCTGGATTTCAATTGTGTTTTCAAGTTCTCTGATCCTTTCTTCTGCCTTGTCAAATATGCTCTTGAATCCCTCCTTTGAATTTTTCACTTCAGTTATTGTACCTTTGAATTCTAGAATGTCCACTTGGTTCTTCTTTATAATTTCTATCTCATTATTGAAATTCTCATTTTGTTCATATATTGTTTTTTTGATTTCTTTTTTTTTTTATTATTGTGGGTAAAAATCAAAATTTTCACAATACACACCAACATTTGCAAAATGATATATAAATGTATATGCATATATGTGCATTTGCTTACAAAAATGTTATTTATGTATATATATAAATATATTTTAAGAGGTGCTTAGGTACCCAAAATATTACACAGAACCCACTGGGATTCCCATGTTGCCCACCTCCCACACCTCCCACCACATCCCACACAAACATCTCCCACAAGTGTGGCCCACCACCCTCAATGGACTTACACATCCTGGGGCCTTGCCACTAACCATAGACCACAGTTCACCCCGTAGACGACACTCTCTCCCACATAGTTCTTAGTGGTATGTGCTATTTTAAAATGGCCTACATCCGTTGCCACAAAGGTACTCAGGACAACCTCCAAATCCCAAAGAAGCCCCTGTATTTCAACTGCTCATCCCCTCCCTGCCCCAAAAGTGTCTAGTGGCCACTGGCTCCACCTCATTGTTATAATTTCTTGCATTGCTAGAATCACCATATGTGAACAACAGAATACCATCAAGTCCATTCTAGTCCATAGTTCTTCCCCCAATCCTGAGGGGACTGGGATGGTGATGTCCACTCCACCTCCAAGTGAGAGAGGGCTTATATCCCATGGATATGGTGGGTGGGATGATCCTGCCTGCAGATGCAGGCCCTCTCCATTCCCTGGGATGGCCATTGCCCATCGTTGTCTCCTCGCCAGGTGACTTGGATGAGTCCATTGAGCTGTAGGGTAGGAGTTGCAGCTCCACTGAGATTCCATGCACATCTGGCTTTTAATTCTTCGTCCTATAGTTCACTGATCCCATTTATGAGAGTTGTCTGAGATCTTTGATTAGTAAATCCAGAGATTGCACTTCCTCTGGAATATTTTCCATGTAATTCTTTTTCCCTGTAATCAGGATATACTTTACTAAGAAGAGGGAAAGGGAGAGGGAGAGGGAAAGAGAGAAAGAAAGCAAAGAAAGGAGGAGAAAACATAATAAACAGACAAAATACCCTCACACAAAAAGGGCAGAAAGGGCAGTGAAGCAAGAGAAAAATAATGACATGCACTGCTTCTCCAAGTCTCTTGTTATATGCCAGTGGGAATGCAGAAGCTGCTGCTTTTGAGGCCAAAACCTATGCCAGCATTCTTGCTCATCCTTAGGATCCACTGGACCCAAAAATATAAAGCAGAGAAAGAAAAAACAAAATACACCCAACCAAAAAATAATAATAATAATAAGTGTACTAGCTCTTTTTGTACTGTGGATGCTGGCATAAGGCCAGAAGATGCAGCTTCTGAGAGAAATTCAGGCTAGTGCCTGCACTGGACCCTCAGGGATCCACCAGACTAACCTACACAAGAGACGAGACCCAGGCAGACTTCCAGGAAGATGGACTAGAAAGACACAGCATTCTCTTCTCTCCCAGAAAAATAGCTAGAGGACAGGTAAAAACAGCCTGGAAAAAAACACCTAGGGCTTAAGACACCAGAGGTAGGCTGGACACTGCCCAGAAGAGAGAGGGACAAAGGAAAAGAACCGTGACAGCAAAACTGAGTTAAAAGCAGCAGCTGCTACTACCAGCACCCTCCTCCACACTAAAGACACTTTTGAATACTCAGGCCTCTGGGCTGGAGGCTACAGTCAAAGGGGACTCCAGGGATCCACCTCCCCAGGAAAGGGTAGAGAGAGGGACACAGCCTAAAGCTGACTCAGATTTTGACCCATAAATTTGGTCTGCTGTGTCCCACAAACCTTTTCAGGCTGGGTGGGGCCATGCTACTGCCTTGGGAGCCAGCTTGGGACTAAAGAGTCCGACCCTCTCAATCTCCCTCTCTACTAACCAGGACTGATTGTTGAGGACACAGAGGGGAGTGGAAATATTTCCTACCCTGGAAAAGGGAGGAGGCTACCAGGGAATGCTGGAGAAGTGTCTCTGAGAAAGTTTGAATTTCAAGGCCCTTAGATTCCCAGGGATGAGCCTCCCTGGCAACGAGGGATTAATACCAAGTGCCAACTGGCAACACAACTGGAAAAAGACCTTGAATAAAAGGGGGAAAAGGTAAAGACAAATGAGTTCAAGTGGCTAAGAGACTTCAAAGAGAGTCGGGAGGTCATCCCAGAGGTAACGTTTATGCACACCTCAGTAGGAGCTCATAGAACATCTAAGTGCCTATCACCCCACACAGAGGGGCTCCTGAGAGCCCTGGAGACACCCAAGTCCTATATAAGTGGGGATAGCCCCAGAGACTGATGCCTAATCAGTGGGCTCTATTTTGGAATCTGCTCCTGAGAGTGACAGAATTGGACTCAAATAAGTTCTCCCTGCACATGGTTCATCAGTCCCTTCTATTCAAACCTATATGTGATGCAGAAGTTTTTAGGTAAACTTCCAGAGACTAGAGCCTCTGGCCTCCTATGTGCCAGGTGTACGTGGAATCTCGGTGGAGCTGCAACTCCTACCCTACAGCTCAATGGACTCATCCAAGTCACCTGGCGAGGAGACAACGATGGGCAACGGCCATCCCAGGGAATGGAGAGGGTCTGCATCTGCAGGAAGGATCATCCCACCCACCATATCCATGAGATATAAGCCCTCTCTCACTTGGAGGTGGAGTGGACATCACCATCCCAGTCCCCTCAGGATTGGGGGAAGAACTATGGGCTAGAGTGGACTTGATGGTATTCTGTTGTACACATATGGTGATTCTAGCAATGGAAGAAATTATAACAATGAGGTGGAGCCAGTGGCCACTTGACACTTTTGGGGCAGGGAGGGGACGAGTAGTTGAAATACAGGGGCTTCTTTGGGATTTGGAGGTTGTCCTGAGTA